>JAVKPL010013375.1:0-72767 GCA_032173675.1 Gastrolobium villosum | reverse complement strand
AAAGAAAGAGATGAATGAAGAGCACCAAAAGAGACTTTCTTCACTTGCTCACAAATGGAAAACTTAAAGGAAGAAAGCTCAAAGTGCCTAGGATCACCATGAATAAGGAACATCACATCAAACTTGATCTCGATAAGTATCACTATCCCTAACTCTTATGGAATTCTATAGTATGGATGATATGATACTTGTTCCTTCCTTACATGAGAAATATGGTTAGCATGACAAAAATGTATAATTAGATCTTATATCTTGAATTTTGTCATTGCATATAGAGTAAACCTTTCTTGAATATATACGTATTTTGATTCCAATAGCATATTTCATTAAGTTGGAACTTTAATCAATAATCATCTTGCTTCTAAGTGGTACAATTCTTATGAAAATCTTTTTCAAGATGAGCTTTTGACTTGATTTTGAAGAAAAATCTCTTATGTCATTAGAGAGAAGCTTTTGAAAACCTTATACCCTTGAGAACTATTTCAAGATGTTGAAAGTATCTTTCACCTTTTTGTAATCTTGAAAATTGGAAAAATGTTTGGATACATGATATAAATGTAATAGTCTCTCTACTTGCTTTGAGAAGTGCTATCAAATATTGAGAGCAAATTTAAGGAAGTTCCAAACATCAATATTTTGAAATGATTTACAAATGTGAACATTTGAAAATCCAAAAGATGAGTCTTAGTCTTCAGAATTTGTATATTATTTCAAGGCTTTTAAACTAATGAGAAAAAGAGGAGAGATGTTTCAATATTCTTTTGATTACACTCAAGGGATATGATTTCTTAAATGGAAAAAATCTTTATCTTTCTTAAATTCTTTTTGAAATGAGAATTAAGTTTAAGAATGTTTATACTTAATGGATTAAGAGAAAGTACTTTTTGCCAAGCTCTTATTTATGATAATGTGCTTATATGGTTTTGGCAAACATACTTCATTTGATCTATTTTGTGTTTCAAAAAGAAAAAGTTTAGTTTTTTTTTGTTGAAGAAAATTCTTATAACTTGTCGTTATTAATTTTTTGATTCAAGTGCCTTTTATATCATACATAACAATGGATACATTCCTCTTAATACATCATGTGTAATCATATGACTTATATTTTACTAGTATGCATGATTTGAGGGGGAGCCTAGCATTTATTTGTTATATCCATCACTTGGCTTATAAAATAATTATGACAATGGAATAGTCAATATTTTTTGCTTTTAAAAAGACTAACTCTATTGTGCCTAGAAAGGATGTTTGTGATGGAGAATGGAGACTAACTCCAAGAGCTTACAAAGGAATGAAGAATAACAATATTGGAGATACTTCAAAAAGGTTTAATTTGCAAAATACTCCATAAGTTAGCTAAGTCTCCTAATCTCTCTATTTGCTTGCATATGACATGATATTGCTATAGAAATTTGTGTAGATATGTCGAATGATTTATGCTATTAAACTCACTCGCTTAATACAAGTCTACGAATCTTATGCATGCTATTACCAAAGTCATGCTAGTCATATACCCACAATTTGCACATATACTTGTACGCTAGCAAAAATCAGAGCAATCATTTTTCTTGATATCTCTTGCTTTATTGATTTTATTTCCTAGATATTATGGCAATTTGGCTATATACTTGGATTATATGCTCATATTGGGTATCTTGACTTGTATGGATCATTTGTGTTGGATTTATGATATATTGAGCACTTCGCGGTTTAAATCCACTTCCATGGCATATTCGCACTTACTTGAATCATTTGGATGCTCTATTATATGCCTTGGCTATTTAATTCCTTTTGATGTTGCCTAAGGGGAAGAATAAGTGCCAATTGAGAAAATATAATATACTTCTACCTAACATGTGGAGAAATGGTAAAAATAAAGATGATATAGGGAGAATGCACTAAAAAGGTAAAAATGATGTTTGTTGAACCTAGAATTCTCACACTTTTATCTTTGAAACCATTCATGGATTAAGGGGAAGCTTTAATAGTTGCTTTGACATTATGGTTTTGTTGCTAAATAACAAGTTTTGAGAAATGAAATTTTATGCTTATCTTGGTTTATGTTTTTTGATGTTGTCAAAGGGGGAGAAAATATGAAAATTGAGAAAATTATATTCTTCCACCATATACATATATCTTGGTTTGTAATGCTTAACTTGCATCATTACAATATTTTGGAACCATTCATAAATTGAGGGGGAGTATGATATAAATTATTAGAATATTTGTGATACTAACCCTATCTCAATTTTAAGTTTGTCATCATCAAAAAGGGGGAGATTGTAGATACAAGGTATGTTTTGATGATAACAAAATGACAATAACAAAAAGAGAAGAGCTTTGGTCAAGAGCAAAAAGCATTAACCGTATGTGGATATTGAAGATGTATGATGTAGCCACACAAGAAGAGTAATGTTATATCAAAGTGGCAAGATCATTGGATCAAGAGCAACAAGGAATAATTAGAAGAGCAACACCAAGATCAAAGATAACTAACCATGATGAAAAATGATCAAAACCAACAAAGTGTCAAGTATTGTCATATCCAACAAGTCAAAGCATCAAGTTCAAGAAAAGATCCAAGACACAAGACATAAAGCTAAGTCTAAAATCATATTTGGAATATATCTTTAGGACTTAGAATATATGTGAGGGTATATGGTAGATTGCATTGCATGAGCTCAAAGTTTTTCTCAAGGTAAACGTGTTTTTTCAAATTGCACAATCATAATCTTTATATACTTGAAATAAATTTGAAAAATCCAAGGAAAAGATCTTTGACATATTTTACAACTTCAAAACATATTTATCAAGTCAAGATCTTTAACAAAAAGTGGTTGGAAGCAAGCTAGAACACATTTGAACCTAAAATTTGTTGCTTAATTTTGCTTCTTCCTTCCATACAATTTTTCGTATCTAAGATAATGGATTTGGATCTTTTGGTCTTCATAAAAGTTGTAGATCTTTCTCTTATCTTTCCAACGAGACCAAGATCACATCAATCCGACAAGTATAACTCAAGTTATGCCCAAAATACGAAACAGTGTTCTTGCTGTCAATAAAGTATTCGAATACCTGATGAAGTATTCGAATACCATACGAAAAGTATTCGAATACTTGCTGGGAAAAAGGCTTATAACGGTCATAAACGGCTATAAATGAAGTATTCGAATACCACACGAAAAGTATTCGAATACTTACTGGGCAGAATGCATAAAACGGTCATAAACGGCTATAAACGGCTAGTTTTCAATGGAAACACTATAAATACATTCCTTATGACCCTAAAACGTATTGATCACCATTCCTACACATCATAAGGATGATTTGAGAGCTTCTACACTATTATTTGCATATTCTTTCATATATTTCAATGATCAAACATATTTGAGCTCATATCTTGAAAATCCATATACCCATAGTGCTTCAAGTTGTATATCCACACTTTGAGAGTGTATATTCATTTCCAAATATTTCCCTCCTTGTATTATTGAGTTGAAAGGGTTGTGAGACCCATTGTTTGAGAGGTAGCCAAATACCTAAGTAAATTTGGAGTGAATTGTAAGGTTACCAAGTACCCGTAAACTTGGAGATTGAAAGGTATCCAAGAACCCGAAATCTTGGAAGATTGTAAAGGTTTGTCAAGCACCCGTGAAGCTTGACCATTAGTGAAAGAGTTGATCGAGCGGCTTCAGTCTGGACGTAGGTCACAAGTGGTGGTGACCGAACCAGGATATATTGTGTTAGCAATTCTCTAAACTCTAAGCTCTTTATTTCTAGCACTTTAATTGATTCTTTGATATCTTGTATGTGCCAGTATAAGTTCTACAATTGTGTTATATTATACATTATAGATTGTCTGAATTACCTTTCCACATATCAAAGTTTGCTTGAAATGATTATTTAGAAACTAGAAGGGGGCTTTTGCGAAAATTTTGTAATACTCAATTCACCCCCCCTCTTGAGTATGGAAGCCACATTCCTAACAAAGACCAGCTGCTGGTGAAGTCTTGAGATAACGAACAATCCGCAAGGCTGCTGTGTAATGTAAATCAGTAGGTTTAGCAACATACTGACTTAGTTGTTGGACTGAAAAGGACAAGTCAGGCCTTGTTGTGGTCAAATATAACAGCCTTCCAATGAGTCTTCGATAGGAAGCAGGATCGGGTAATGGTGTCCCTTGATCATAGCCTAGCTTGATGTTAGGATCCATTGGTGTTGTTGCAGGTTTGGAAGCAAGCTGACCAGTGTCAGAAAGGATCTCAAGAGCATATTTGCGCTGGTTGAGGATGATGCCAGCCTTGGATCGTGATATTTCAAGACCCAAAAAAAATCTCAGAGAACCTAGATCCTTGATTTTGAACTGTTGGTCAAGATGAGTTTTGACTCTTAGGATTTCATCTTTGTTGTTGCCCGCTAGAACAATGTCATCTACATACACTAGGAGAGCAGTGAATGAAGAAGCATCATGAAGAGTAAAAAGTGAGTGATCTGCTGATGATTGGATATAGCCAAGTGATATGAGAAAAGAAGACAACTTTGCATTCCATTGTCTGCTTGCTTGTTTCAATCCATACAAGCTTTTCTGTAATCTACAAACTTGATTGGAATTGGAGCTTTTCATGCCTGGTGGGAGTTGCATGTAGACCTCCTCTTTTAAGTCTCCATGCAAGAAAGCATTATTTACATCCAATTGCTCAAGGAACCAGTTTTGAGAGGCTGCAATAGATAACAAAACTCGAATTGTTGTTAGTTTAGCAACTGGACTAAAGGTGTCAAAATAATCAACTCCTTCAAGTTGAGTGAAACCTTTTGCCACAAGTCTAGCTTTGTATCTTTCTATTGTTCCATCCGAATGATACTTTATTTTGAATACCCATTTACATCCAATGGGTTGCTTTCCAACAGGTAAGTCAACAATGGACCAAGTATTATTTAATGCAAGAGCATCTAGCTCAGATTGCATGGCTTGCTGCCACTGTGGTGACTTTGCAGCTTGTGAGTAAGTTTTTGGTTCAACATTGCTAGTGACATTACAACAGAATTGGGTATATGAGGGAGAACAATTATTGTAAGACAAAACAGAATGGAGAGGGTATTTTGGGTTACCTGTGTTACTGTGAGAAGTGACAGCTGAAGCAGCAGATGGACCAGTGGTGTGGAAATCATGCAGATATGAAGGTGGCTTACGAATTCTTATTGATCTGCGAACGGTAGGAATGACTTGAATATCATTTGTGTTTGGTTGTATAGGCTGTAATATAGGATTCTGAAATGGAAGCATATCTTCAAATAATAGAGGATTTTGATGAAGATTTGGAGTATCATTTGAGGGAACAGATGCATATGAATGAATTTGTTGAGTGTAAGGAAAAACAAGTTCTTGAAAGATGACATGCCGAGATATAAAAATCTCTTTGTGATTGAGATCATAAAGGATATATCCTTTTGTCCCTTCTCTGTATCCTAGAAAAATGTTTTTTCTTGCTCTAGGGTCAAATTTTCTGCGATGAGCAGTGATGGTGGATGCATATGCTAGACAACCAAAAGATTTTAGATGTAGGAGAGTAGGTAAATGACCATGTAAGACTTCATAAGGGCATTTGTGATTGAGGGTGAGTGTAGGTAATCTATTAATGATGTGTACAGCATGTGTGACAGCAAATGACCATAAGTTGGTTGGGATATTTGATTGAAAAAGATGTGCTCTAGTTGTGTTAAGAATGTGTTGATGTTTACGTTCAACAACTCCATTTTGTTGAGGAGTTTCAACACATGTGGTTTGATGAATAATACCTTTGAAAGAATAGAATTCTGTCATGGAGAATTCAACACCATTATCCGATCGGATGATTTTAAGTGTGGTATTGAATTGGTTCTCAATGAAGTTCACAAAGTTCTGAATATGTTTTCTGGTTTCATGTTTAGTTTTCATTAAAATGATCCATGTGAAACGAGAAAAATCATCCACTAATGTAAGAAAATAGCGATGACCATGAATAGAATTAATTGAGTATGGGCCCCAAATGTCAGTATGGAGTAACTCGAAAATAGATTTGGATTTATGTTCACTGTTTAGAAAAGATAGCTTTCTTTGTCTTGCATAATGACAAGTATCACAAGGTGTAGTATGAGAGGAAGGAATAAAAGGAAATTTTATTGATAAACTCTTCAAACAAGTATGGGAAACATGTCCTAAACGTAAGTGCCACAACAAAGAAGAATTGGAATTGCTATTGGAGATATGATTTGCAGTATTGTTGAAAGATTTGTCTTGGGGTAGTAGGGAGTTATTGTCTTGCTGATCAAGAATGAATAGTCCACCTTGCTGCTTAGCTGTACCAATCCTCACATTCGAAGGTATCTGTGTAATGGTACAAGAAGAATTCTGAAAGGTTAGGATACAAGATATGGAATTTAGTAATTTTGTAATAGAAATCAAATTAACTTGGAATTCTGGTACATATAAGACATCTTCAAGTGTAAGGTTGGGAGTTATATGAACTTGACCAGAGAATCTTGCAACTACAGAAGATCCATTAGGTAAGGAAATAAAAAGGGGAACAATTTTATGAATGGTTTGGAAACTAGAGCGAAGGAAGGATATATGATCGGTGGCTCCAGTATCTAAAAGCCAACGATTGGTGGTTTTACCTGTGGTATTAACATTGCAAGGTATGGGTTCAGAATGAGGATCATTCCTGTTGGCAGTATGAACAAAATTGGTAGATGCATTCGGTGGATTCATGTTCTTTGTAGCTTGCTGAATAAGACCAAGCATGTTTTGACATTGATCTTGAAGAGAAGCAAGATTGAAAATCTGATTGTTGGGTTCTTCCACATCATGATTATCAGTTTCAGAATCAAGAAACACATGATTGGCATGAGAGTTCTTGGAGCTATATCCTGGAGGATAACCATGTAGCTTGTAACATGTATCTACTGTATGATTATTCCTCCCACAATGAGTGCATGTTTTCATCTGATGGAGCTGGTTTCTGCCTCCATATGTATGACCACGAGCACGTCCTCTTTGAAAAGAACCACGACCACGATTAGATTGACTCGAGGCATGATAAAGAACTCGAGAATCTGTTTCTGTAATAATGGCTGTGGTAAACTCACGTTCTTGTTGAAGAACCAGTGAAAAAGCTTTGTGAACAGAAGGAAAGGGTTCTAATAACATCACTTGAGAACGTACATTTGTAAATTGATCATTCAAACCTTTCAAGAAACGGATGACAAGGTCACGATCTCGTTCAGCTCTTATTTGGATTCTTGCTCCACATGTACAAGGTGGAAGAGGCTTTAGGCTTTCAAGTTCGTCCCAAAGCGTCTTTAAACGAGTGAAATAGTCTGTTACAGAACTATCACCTTGATGAAGATGATAAAAATCTTCTTGAAGAGTAGAGATGCGAAAAAGATCAACTTGGAAGAAACGGTTGCGCAGTTCTTTCCAAGCATCAAAAGCATGATCAACCCAAAGAATGGATTGAGCAATTACTTCTGTTATGGAACGATGTAACCATGTTAAAACGATGGTATTACAGCGATCCCAAGCAGAAAAAAGAGGATCCTCAGCAGCTGGAGGAACGATGGTGCCATCTACAAATCCAACTTTGTTTTTGGAGCGAAGAGCCATTGTCATGGATCGAGACCAAGAATGATAGTTGCTTCCTGTCAATAATGAGGGAACAAGAATTTGTGATGGACTTTCACTTGGATGCAGGAAAAATGGATTTCCTGGGTTGGTGAGAAAATCGGCATAGTTGGCCATGGAGAAGAACAAAGGATGTAAGCAATCTTGAAAACTTGGAGAAATCTTGAAGAACAGCGGAAGGATTAAAAGAAAGAATCTTGAAAATCTGATACCATCTTATCAGAGAGAATTCAATAACAGATTCTATATTGAAAAATGAGAAGTGAATACAGAAAGTACGTTCCAACTCTATTACAGTACCCTATATATACACATAAGCAACTTCATAACAAACTCATAACAGAATCTGAGTTAATAGTAACTGAATTAACAGAATCAGCTGCAGACTCAGTAGCATTTGAAGATTCAGATACACCCTTCGAGCCATTTTTTTTCTTTTCTTCTTATTTTTTAAGTGATGGAGCCGACAAGTTTGTCTATATAACATGGGATAACTTATCTCCTTTAACATGATATCAATAAAACCCATTAAAAATTGGGAAATGTGTTTCTTATGTTGCATGAGATAATTTGTCTCATGCAACTCATATAGAAATGAGCGGGACCCACTTTTTTTTTTTCTTTTTCTTTCCTTCTTAGTGGGTTCCACCTACCTTTTTGTGTTGATGAAACAAATTATCTCGTGCAACATGAGAAAAATAAAACCCTTAAAAATTATGTTCGGCTTCAAAAATGTACTACTAGCGCAATTTCTTAGAAAATTGTGTTATCAACGAATGAATCAAATGAGGACTTGTCGTTATGAACATGTCATGCATTGTCATATTGGGAAAATCATTGTAAAGGACATCTGGGCATATTTACGTCTGTTATGATTTTTTCTTTCTTTCTTTTAGTAAATTTCGCAATCCATAGGTCCTTTACAATCGGTTCTCCTTATCTTTATGAAGATTCTGTTTGTAAATCACATTGAGCAAGAAAAATTAGAAGAAATTGTTATCCTACTCAGTTTGCCGGATTATGAATTCAAGAAAAAGTTGACTATTAAAGCAGTAAAATTTTAATTCTTGCAAAAATAGAAAGCCTTTTTTCATGGAGAAAAGTTGTGACAAAAATTTTGGATATAAAATTTTTCCTGTATGGGGTTGAATTGCTCCAATACTTAAGGGAGTGAGTGAGATATGTTATAATTGACTTAGGCCACACAGTAGCTGAGGTATTCGTGAGCTTATAATTTTTTGTTTTCTTTCTATTTTATTTTATTTTTTGTTTTGTTACCGGATGTGTTATATGTGCAGAAAGGGTCAAGGAATTCATTAGTTAGAAGGTTTTCTGCAAGATATATTGTGCAACGGGATTACCCAGGGGCTAAGAAGCATCGATACTCCTTAATTTTTTTTTCTAACGTATTGGATACGCACATCGGAAACGTATTGTTTGGTGATCGACATTCTGTATCATCGAATAACGTATTGAAAACGCGTATCGATGCTTCATAGCCCAGGGGACTGCAAGAAACTGTCATAAATATTACTAATAGCAAGAGCTCTAAGGATGAAGATCTAACTCATATTATATCAGAAGACACAGATACTTGCAGGTTAAAGAAATTGAGGAAGTTAGAAATTTTTCTGAACAGGTATGTTTGAGGGCGTTATACAGATTTGTTACACCGTGCCCTTCCTTTAGCAATCAAACATGATGAAAGCACTTTGAAGAATATTAGGATTGGTAGTAAACAAATAGTTGTTTTGTTCTTTTGAATTAAGCATTGTTGAGTTCACATAGTAACATGGTTCATTTTTTGGTAATCAGTAACATAGTTCATTTTAAATTGTATAACAGCTCTTCGCATTTATGCCTCTTTATCTTGGATTTTGTGATGTATGTGTTGGGTTTAAATATGCTCTTTTCACTTAAGCCCAATAGCTTTAGTGAGAGTGAGCCCAAAAACTAATTCTAACCATGAAGCTTAGGGTTACTTTTGGATTGGGCAGGGTATATAAGCACACTTTTCTCCCTTTGTCTTCTAGGGTGACAGACATCAGAAACACAAAGAGGCAGACATTCATCATCTGAACGGTTGCCCACACGACTCCCTGATCCCCTTGAGTCATAGCCTGGAAGATCAACCGTGGAGCGGATTTGTGACCGTTCGTGGTGCGTTGCTGCAAATCGTGAGGCTGGAGAAGGAGAACTGAACGTGAGGAATTGTCACGCTCATGCTTCACCCCAGGTAATCATAGCGGTGTCTTCATTCCTCATCGAATCGGTACGATGCGTTTCCGCATTTCTGATGATATACCTTCAGTATATTGGGTCATGTACATAATGAGTTTTTTTTTTTTTTTTTTTTGGCTTGTGAGTAATTATACAAGTAACATTATACTAAATTGACAAATTTGATATTTATTTACATTATATATGATACAAAATAAACACAAGTCTGAAGCTTAAGTTATAAGCCGAAGGATGGTGGTGTTCATTAATATTGTACAGCTATATTATTCCTCCGTGTGGAAACGCAGTCCTTAATGTAAATCCTTTCAAGTACATCTTCATCAGTCTCCTTCCACTTTATCACTAAAAAGAAAAAGGGGCAGAAACAAAAGTAAAAGACCATCTTTTCTTTTTCCTATCCTTTCAACTTTTCAAACCAATTTCACTGATGATTTTCATGCAATTTGAATATAAAACTAAAATACATGTATACCTCCAATCTCACTTCCTCCTTTGTTTATCTTATCTTACTCTTTTTATTCCTCTCTCTTTCACATTTTCAAGGCCTGCAGTGAGCAATGTTATTCTTCTACACTTAAAATAATAGCTACCCTAATCGTTATTGGAATATTTTATACATCCCTAGGTAGGTATCCCTAGATATCTCGCTCTAGTATGACCCTTTTCCCACTTTGTCTTGCTTTAGTAACATGCCAAACTTTACACTCTCCATTGGGATTCCTTCACTCTATTACATGTAGAATTCTGTATCTCAAGGCTGCGATAGGTATGAACTCGTGGGTTGGAGGACCATGACTTCAATTTGTTCCATTATAAACCTACTTCAAGTGTAACCATATTTCCCAAAAAATGTGCAATCATGGCCATTTGAGGCACTGCCTCAAGGGCCATATATAGGTGCTAATTAATGAAATCATTTAGAATCTCCAACATCAATCAAATGGTATGAAGACAATTTGTTTGAGGTTATTTGAGTTAGATGGATGCCATGTGGAGTGATTTGCGGCAAGAAAATAGGGTTTATTTTCTTTTATTATGTTACACATCCATTGAAAGCTTTTTCTTGGTATATATGATTAACAAAAAGCATTATTGTGGTTTTAATATTGGGTTCGCTTTTTATGTGATTACTGCAGATAAATTATCTGCAGTAAGCCCAATACGACGTTGTTTTGGATGGAAATCATGGTGTTTTTGTAATTTTAATTTATTTTAGAGTTATAATAGTCTTTATATTTATAATTTCTTAAGATTTCAATACCAAAACGACGTCGTTTTAAAAATAAATGCAAATAACTTATCTGCATTAACTACAGAAACATTTTTTCCCTTTAATATTATCAAGTAAATGCTGCGAAAATAATGCATCCCATCATAAGGGGGTGAAATGCTAAAATGACAAAGAATTTCCAGAGACATATTGGGTCCAAGATGGAGGCTTTGTTTAAAGTAGTCTATCATTCTCTCTGCATTGGTTTTTTATTCACAAAAACAAAAACAAAAAAGCCTCTGATTTATATATGATGTATATGTTTGTGGGGTAAAGGATCCTCAATTAGATTGTCCTTTTGTATCAAAATTTCCTTTGTAATGATGAGTTTCTTCCTTTTCCCCTGCTTTTTCTTTTCGTTTTCACACATTTAGGCATGGGTTTGTACAGTGATTTAATATTTTGTTTTGTTGTCAAAGATAATATTCACAAAATAAAAAAAAAAATTAACTATTTCAATTAGTGATGTATAAACAAGAAGAATAACTTTTTTCTTTTTTTTTTAATAAAAAGGAATAACTTTGTGCGTTTGTGTAAAGAACCAATTAAATTCAAAAGAAATCTCATTGGCCTCCTCACCCAAAAGAAAGAACCAATTTAAGGCTAAATTAATGATTTTATATATTTCAACACCTGTGGGGGGCGGCGGGATCGAACCCGGGACACGAGACTCTAATACCATGTAAAGAACCAATTCAACCCAAAAGCTTAAACTTTTGGGTGAACTACAATAATGGTTTCATATATTTTAAAAGTTTGTATGTGTGCAAATGGTTTGTTATTATGGACAATAATTACCCAAACGTATACTAAGACAACATTATTGAATATAACATTACCTGGACAAAGATTAGTGGAATCTATGGCTTTGATGCTCACGTCTATATCTACACAATTCTATTGATTGGCAAGATATATTGTAGTTATCGATAATGTATGATTTTGTAAGAAAGGTAAATTGATTTACAGCCCCCATATATGTCATATAATCATACTCTAGGATATTAGGCTTAGTTATAAATAATGAGTTTTCAGTCAAATCCAAAAGCAAAACAAGGCATATAAATATGCAACTCTACTAATCCTTACATTATCACTCGCTTATCCTTGACCAAAAAAATTTGGCTGGTATTTTTAGGGTAATTAGTAAGTTATTCTTATCACATGATCAGTCGCGTGTGGACATATTGTAATGCTCAACTTTCAAAGACAATTATAGTTAATTGTTAGGCTAAACTATTTTACAGAAAAAGAACTATAAGCTGTCCAAGTAATCAACACTTGATGCTTATATATATATCATTAATTCATTATCCACTCTTCTATGTATTCCACGTGAAGTTTTTTAGTATAATTAAATATTATTAGAGGCCATTAAAATAAGAAGAGAATTACTTCTTGTTTTCAAACATTTATATAACTGTACATATGTATGCGTAGACATTTTTGCAATAAAAAAATATATAGATAGGTCCTGTCACAGTGATTTAAGCCTAACGTAACGTCCACATTCAACTTGTTACAAATTTCAAATCTAAAGCGAGGACCTAATTAATAAGCTTTGGCCATATATAGACAGATTTTATATCAAATTTATTTATTTATTTTTTATACATATATCACATTAATTAATAATATTCACAAGTTTTATTCGAAAAACCGCCATAAAGATTTTTGAAACAAAGATTTTTTAAGTTCGGACCGCGAAATATATCTTGCATACTGCTGAACATTAAGATTGAATTACATACAGCTGAGTTTTTTTTTTTTAATACTGCATACGGCAAGTTTAAAAATTAAAATCATTGATTACCAAAAAAGAAAATTAAAATCATTTAATTAATTATTTAAAAATAAAATCATTTATTTATTATTAAAATTTTTAGCGAAAGTTAACATGAAATGATAAATAATGCTATAGCAACTATAGCACTCAATCAGTTACTTGCAAGGAGCAACCTAGCATTGTTGTGGGAGATAAAATTAATTAATTATTTATTATTTTTTTTCACATAATCCGACATGAGCCTATATAATTTTAGGGTTTTATATTTCTCATTCAACATGAGAATTGATATTAGCACTCAATGTTGTAGCATTGTTTATCAAAAAGCATGCAACATGGGATCATTTTTTATTTATATGTTAGAAAAAAATTATGTGTATATATTTTTAGGACCCACGTTGACACGAAAATCGAAGGGTTATGAACAGGACACACGTTAGCATGAAAAGAAAATTCAAATTCTCATGTTAAATGAGAATTATAAAACCCATATTTTTAATCCATTAAATACTTATGTATTGTCAATGTTATGTTATTAAAGTACCGTATCACTGCTTAAAAAAAAAAAAAAGGTACCGTATCACCAAGGTAATTTTATCGTTGTTTTGGAATTATTAAGGTTCTGACACGCTGTTCATTTTCCAGTTATATAAACAAAACTCAAAACATTGAGACATTGAGAATTTCAGTGGTTGTTTTCATTTAGAAAATGACAAAATCTTAAAGAAGAGTGGGAAAGCTCATTCTCACTGTACAAAAGCTCTGGGAGGGGACAGATCCATTAGTCTGCTACCGAATCTTCAGTTTCTCACAAAAGAACAGAAAACAAGATTAAACAATTTGTCTCTCCAAATCACGAAGTGTTATCTTCCTGTAATCTTTGTTTGCATGCTTGAATAATACTAATCAGCTACTTTCCATGTCATATAATTAAAAATTAGCATCATGTCTCTCTACACTGCTAACCTTCTTAGGTACCCTCAAATGGCGCACAAATGTAGATAAAGTTATCATACTACTTTACTGTAAGATGCTGTTACCTTATGTCATTATACCATATTCCTTAAATCGGCATCAGAATTTAAAAATTGGCAGTATACCATATATTTATTATGCTCTAGTATCACTCAATAATTTGGTGTTCCCTCTCATAAAATTAATTTTTTCTTTTCCTTTTTATCCCTGCTATTTTATTTTTTTTCCAATTTTATCCTCCTATTTACACGAAGGGATCACCTACAAAATGGTGGTCCCGGTCCACCGTAAATTCTCTCTGGCTGTATGACCCTTTTGGAATTATTTAGCAAATTGTTCTGATTCGACCATATGACTTTGCCCGGTTATGCCACCTTTGTTTAGAAGGTGGAGCAGATTCTCTCTTGTACAGGTCTCCCTTCATATATTTTTTATGCACATGTGACCTTTTACACATTAGGGATTATGCAACCTCACATATAATGGGATCCACAAAGCTGAAAATTGTTATGGCGTCAAATTTTGCATAATTGGAAGAAATCTCCAACACTCTATATAAAAGGACTTTCGCTCCTTTATTTTCTCATCTTCTCAATTTGCTTGATATTGTTTTTACTTTGCTCAAACCTCTCCTTAAGTCATGATCGTAGCCCAATTATATCTTCTCCTTTCATCCCCAGTTAGTTTAAGGCTAATACGACAAGTCAACAACTATACAAAGCTTTGATCCATATCACTACTGGGTATGGCTGATACTTTACATACTGAGGACCCATAGAGGTTAGGTATTACTGTAGGCATCTGATTTATTGTAATTTTCTTAACGGATGAATAGCTGTTATTAGGGTTTTTTTAATCCTATTTATATTTTTCTTGTAAACACTTGTAATGAGTGGTAGTGAAGTGAATATAGTACAGACAAACTGGACGTAGTCTATATTGGATAAAGCAGGATAAATCATCGTGTCAATCTCTCATCTCTTTTCTGTTTTCTCAATTTTATGTGTTTGTCGATTTCCAAGAACCACTACCTCTACTATTTCCGTCAAATCAAATATACTTCACCCTGATGAAAAACAGATACATTTATGTATTCTGATCAGTTCACAAATAATTTTTAATTTTAAAGGTTTAGGAAAAATATATAATTTGTTTTTTGGAATGGTTAGTGATGCGATCCTTTCTCTAGGTCATTCCTTTTTATATTTTGTCATGAATATTTATCATGATTTAATCATGGCCAAAAATATAAACATGTTTTTCAATTTTGAGACGCGAGAATACGTAATTTGGTAAAATTTGATTGGTCAACAAGTGTCCCATGGGAAGGGTCGTGGCATTAATCATGAAATTTTGTTAGCCAATTGACCTAATTTGATATTTATTGATTAAAATAAAACCAATTGGATGAAACAAGCAGTTTACAATTCTAAATTTTGTCAAAGTACAGATAATTAGATATATATAATTAACTTCTACCAAAAAAAAAAGAGATATATAATTACCTCATAACTATTGTCGGATCTATTTCTGATATATAGAAGAAAATTATAAATAAAAAAAAATTAATGAAATCAAAATTGACAATATAATAAACCATGCCTACATCTAAATATATTAGTAAAATTATTCTTTTGTCTTGTGTTTTATATTTTTATTCTCATTAAACATATTTTTTTAGAATTTAGACATTATTATTATTTTAAATTTTGATTTTTTTTTTTTTTTGGTAAAAGACATAAATACGCAAAATTTATTATGGAAGGAGCAACCATTGCTATTGCGGGGAATCTATCTGTTTTATATGAAATAAACTATCTTTCTTTCTCATAATAAAAATTGTTCATATTCTTAAAAAGTAAGAGAATTAGATACTATCATACTTGCAAGAGATATTGTTAGTTTGAAGAGATATATATAGTTTGAAAGTTCCTCTGATATGAGATGTTATATGGGTTTTATAATTCTTATGTAATATGATAATTGAAATCTCATGTTGTAGAGATGAAAAACATGTGGGACCCATATGTTAGAAAAAAATTATATGTATGACTCATATCAGCACAAAAAATTATAAAACCCATGTTATATATGTACATCAAAAAATGGAAGAGAGGGGGGGGGGAATACAATATTTTAAGGGAAAAGTGTTTATCCTTTTAAATAACACAACTTATATCCTTTCACTCTCACAAAGAGGTGGGACTCACACCTTTATTTTTTTTGTCAACTCTCTATCCTTCTTTATCTATCTCTTTCTCTCTCTTAAAATGATACAACTTTACTTCCTTTAAAATGATACACACTTTACCCATATTTTAAACTATACTCATAATACACATGTGGACAGATTAAATGTGAAAGTAATCTATTATTGCACATAAATTTTGGAGACGCTACTTTGGTAGACTTTGAAGTTTGAATGGAGTTCAAATCTAAAGGAGGCAAGAAAACACAAATATGCACCCCATTGAAGAAGATTACATGTTGAAAACAATGGCTCTGTGTTTCTTAGTGGAGGATAGAGAAGTGGCAAATAAAAAGATCAAAGTAAGCTGGGGCCACAGCCTAAAGGGGAGAATTCTGGTCCCAAAATATATACTTATAATATGTGTCCCACCAAATACTACAACGCATGCATGCCCTATCCACTTTGGATATAGAATATCATATCCAAATCAACCAACAAAATTAATTAGTTGATTGGGGATATTCTTATTATCAAAATTTTCTATTACTAACTTACTATCTATCTAATCACCATTGAATCAAAGAGAGAGAATGTTAAAAAAAATTTAAAAAAGAGAAAATATTGATCCAATGGTGATTAGATAGGTAATAAATTAGTAGTAAAAAATTTTGATAGTAAAAATATCCATCATCTAACCAAAACAAAACCCAACCCTTGGGTGTGACATAATTTGAGAAAGACAAAAACACATACCAAAAGTAACCAATAATTTTGGGGTGAATTGCTTTTATTTACAAAAAAAAATAAAATGAAAAGGTACAGGAGAGAGGACAGGCGAACTTATTCCACACGTACACATCAATATATACTGTCTAATCAATATACATGATGTATACGTTAGCACCTGTCTCTTTGGTCAGACGAGTTTTTTCACTCACGCAAATAAATTTTTAGAAATTATTATTGTTGTATTTTTAAATTTGTAAAAACATCTAAACAAAAATTTCTATAAACTCAATGCAAGCAAAATCAATTACAATTAGGTCACCTTGAAATTAATTTGGGAATAATTGATGTTAAAGTAACTGTTTTAAAATCTTAAATATGTTTTATTATTGCAAAATATAACTAATTTTCAACATAATTCTAATGATATTTTTAAAATATCAATGCAAGGACAACAATCAAAATATCATATTTTAATAAGAAAATGCCACACTTGAAAAATTATTTCCCAATCAAAAATACCTAAAGACTCATTATTAGAAAGCCATTAATTGGTCAAGTGATTAGAGATTTGAGTAGGTGACCATAAGTTGGTGTGTTCAATTCTTACTTGTATAAAAAAAAAAATCTTAGTTATTAGATATATTGGGGTATGTTTTCTCATATCGTAGAACGAAGTGAATATCAATGGCCGAGTTAGCAGCACGTGTACCGTTGTAGAGCCTAACATAATTGGTTCTGCTGACGTAGCTAGCGAGACTCATACGATGTTTTCATGTGGCACAGTACTACCATTCCACCCGAACTAACTCTTCCTTTCATCCCTTATATAAACCCCTACTTAATACATAAACTTAATCATTAATTTCCAGCTATATTCCTGTCCTCGCAGAGTCTAATTTTCTTATAGTCCTAATCATTATTTTTTCTCCCAACATATATATCCAAAATATGAGTTCCAATTGTGAATTTTTAATAGTGGTAGAAAATGTGATGGTCTCAAAAGTTGTATTTTTTAATGTAAATGAAAAATGGAGCGCATTAATCGTCATTGTAGCTACAATATCCTTAAGAAGACAATCTACACGAAATTGGGGTTATAAGACAACTAAATCATTTCTCATTTGATGGCTAGACACAAGGCTGATGATGGGCAATGGCTTGGTGTGGAAGATGATGATGTGACATGCATGGTGGATTCATTTCTTAGCTAGTCATGAAAAAATTATTTGATTTATATGTGAAAGTGGACTCTGGTGAGCATTCTTAGCGTGAGCCTTCATTGTCTCCAATTTAGTTAATATAAATAGGGAGTTGTATTTTGATAACAAAGAGACATATGTCTCCTCAACCTCCACCTGCACCAATTTTAAGTCAAATGACACTTGGGGAAGACAAATCTATATCTATACTAAAGGAAAAACCATTCTTTGGCAAGTTTACTAACGTGTCGCTCTGTTCTTCATTCTCCACTTTGTGTTCACACCACAAACTACTTAAATTTTTTCTACTTTAAAAAATTCGAATTTGATTTATGATTATTTCATTGGGGGGAAAGAGTTTAGCATTCATTACAATTCAAATTCAAATTTTGAAATTTTAACTTTATGTGTGGAAAAATAGTTCATCATTCATTACAAATATAAAATCTCACTATTTTCTGTATTGAAAAGTGTTAAGTCTATTAATTTCGTTGCAATCAACAAAAACCATAATAGCAATGAGTTTAAATAGAAATAAGAAAAATTAGTTTAAATAATTAAATTATATTCGTGTATAAATATAGAATGTGTTGCTGTATATTTTGTTTTGCCTGCATTTTTTCATTTGTGTATATGTTCGACATCTTCTCAATATAAACTTCTGCATTATCTAATATACTAATCGTGATGTACTCTAGATATGATTTTATAAAGGATGTTAATCCTATCCTACCAAGGAGGAGTGGATGATTAAGGTTAGGCTGGTAAGGCTTTGGAAGGTTCCTAATTTCTAGTGTCAAGATTTTGATGATAATGTGGAGATGGTTCTATTGGATGAACATGCAATACTTTTGGTTTGTTTATGGAAGCTCTGTACTTGATGTGATTTGGTTTTCTTTCGTATACTAATTTATGCGTTTTTTATGGTGGAAGGGTCCATGCTACTGTGAAGGGTTCTTTATAAGTTCGAAAAAAGATCGTGAAGGAGATGTCTATTTTATCAAAAAAAATTGGAGTTGGATTAAATAGTGATAATTCCATGCCAACTAGGCATGATTTTTATCTGTCTTTCAACTTAAGGACGAATGTTAAGTCTACTATTGATGCTAATATTCCTGCTAATGGATTTATTTTTTTTGATTTTGACGTTATTGAGAATGAATCACCACACTCTCCTTATTTAGTAGGCAATACATTTTGCCTCTGATTTTAGTCATATCTTTATTAACTATAGTTGATAAGATTATAATATGTCCAACTTTTTTGTTCTGTAGATGTCACCTGTAACAGCCCGTTGTACACCGGTATTGTTAACATTGATTATGATATTAAGCGCAGTTACAATCACAGTGATTAGGTTAATTAAATTACGGGCAAATTTTTCTTTTTACATATTCCTTTCTTTCATATCAAAACATTTTCCGTAATCAATTAAAACCACACTATAATTGTAAATGCAATTGCGGAAGCATACATCTTTACTAACATCATTCATTCTCCTCTTTATTCAATTCATTTAAACTCACCATCTTACTCTCATATTTTACCAAGTTGTAGTCCTTTACATTGTTTACGTGTGGTTTCAAACCACATATCATTTGGAGTTCTACCCATCAAGTTATACCCCTTTCTTTTAGTCTAGAAAAACCTGAATTTTCAAAATTTACACTGTGGTAATCGATTACCAGTGGGTGGTAATCGATTACCACCTGTCAAAAATGAGGCAGTAGCCAATTTTCTGAATCCTCTGTTCTGGTAATCGATTACCATCTTTGGGTAATCGATTACCTCACATGGTAATCGATTACCAAAGGCCAGTAATCGATTACCAGTGCAGACAGTGGCTAATTTTTCGTCCCCTGTTGCATGGTAATCGATTACCATGCTTGGGTAATCGATTACTATGCAGCAAAATGACAGATTACAGCAGTTTTGAGCCCAAGAAAGGTTGTGTAATCCATCCCTAACCCCTTGGCACTCCACATAACACATAATCATGTCCTAATGTAGGCTCTAGGCCCTTCCCTCATGCATTTTCCTTAAGTTTAACATCAATTACATCATTCTCAAATAATGGCCATTTACATGCATATATGGACCATTTTTACAACAATACATATCAAGACTTCAAGGCTAGGAATGTGGCAATGGACAAGTCCCATGCTCACTCAAAATATACAGTTATCCAAGCCACGAATAATAAAACATAAACAAGACTTAGCATATGACCATGAACACTAACAAAAGCATGGAAAATGACATCATGCAATATGTTCATGACCTAAGTCTCAAAATACTAATGGTATGCTATGTGCACTCCATAAACTCCTCCAAAAAGCCATGCAATCCAATGCACCGCATGCCCATCCAACGTCCACTATACGGGCTTCTTGCCCGAAGCTCCTCCCGGCTCATAGTGACCTGAAATGTGGTCCCCCAAACACGGGGTGAGATATACAGATATATCTCAGTAAACCAATGGAGCTAGAGGCTCTCTCCACTCCATGGCTCACTAAAATGTATCAAAATGACATAATATGGCATGCAAGTAAAACAATATCACCATCCTCCTGGAGACACCCAAGAACATCCACTCATGGATTCGTGTTCAAGGACTCCATCATATAACTCCCGAGACAGTCCTGGCGCCTCTCCCATGGTTGAGAAGACTCCATGGCAATACCCAACCGGAACTCCTCATGAGCCCTATCCGGCGGACGTCCCACGTTTGGATCATCCTGGCGCCGCTCCCAGAGTCGACTCCACGGCAATACCCGACTGGCATTCTCACAAGGATGAATCCAGCGGATGACCAAACTCCACTTGTCAACTGATCAGTGACCACACAATTTTCACACAATACAAGCAATATGCATACAAGCACACAAACACATCATGTCATCACTACATAATCCAACCACAACCTTCCTCTAGGTGTGGTGGAGCTCACTAGGGATTAAGCCCAAGTTCCAAGAGTTTACCTTAACACGAGCAACACCGTTCCAAACGTATGCTCCAATTCAACTTTTCTCAAATCCAACCGTGTGAGGCACCCTACAACAATCATCAAATCCCAATTACACAAAAACTCATTTTTCATCAAAATTCCTCAAAATTCTCTAAGTTAAAAACCTAGATTTTTCACCAAAATTTAACATAGCATTTCTAGCTTACAAACATGATTCTAAGGCCTTTTCATCTAATAGCATTTTTGCATTTGGGCTCTCTATCATCACACATCTAAAATCAAAGGTTTGAACACATATTCATAGATCTAAGAATCCACTATCAAAAGACCACAAATATACTTACAATGGGTTGTATGATCACCACCAAGGCTTCACTAAACCATTTGAAACCCAAAACTCCAAGAAATCTCAAAAATCTCCAATGGGTCGGATCTGTTCTTGCTCAAAACGCGGCCAAAGAGATGGATTCAAGGCTTCTAGGTGCTACCAATGGCTTTGGAAGGTTGTTTACGATAGATTTCAACACCAAAATCAAGCGATTCGGTGGAGAAACGAAGAAATGGGAGAAAAGTGAAGAAATGGTGAAAATGGCTTCTTTCTCACTGTAGGTGCGCGAGAAGTGAAGAGGAAAGGAAGGAAAGAAGGAAAGAAAAAGGAGGTGGGGCCAAGTGACTTCGGTCACACGGGTCCCACACGCGATCTAACTTTAACTCCGATAAAAATTCCGATCACAAATCCTTAATCTAAATATTTTTCCAGTCCATGATATATTTTTATTTCTCCAAAATATTGATAAAAATTTCACACCTATTGGTACACTCACATCACAGTATTTTAACACTTAAAAATCACTATTCATCGATTTTTCCCAAATTTGCCTATTCACTCAATTTTTCGCCCTGATTCCATTTCCAACCTTACTTTTGTCATTTGAAATCTCTAACTCAGTATTTAAGCCTCCTAACACACGGTTGGCAAATTACAATTTTGCCCTTTTTGCCCCTTTTGGCCATAACACTTGGATTTTCACTAATCCATCAACTTTCATTTTACCATATAATATTAAAATACACATTTAAATATTTGAGGTGTTATATTCACCCCACCTTTTTGAAATTTTGTCCGCAAAATTAAATCATACCTGCTCACTAACTCAGGATATAGCCGGAGAATCTCGTCCTCCCGCTCCCAAGTAGCCTCCTCAGGTGTGCGGCCTTCCCACTGAATCTTCAGCATGGGAATCACTTTACTTCTCAATCGCTTTTCACTGCGATCCAATACTGCAATAGGACCAATGGGAGTCTTCAAATTCTCCCTGATTTCAATATTATCCGGCATCACCACATGTGACTCATCCGGAACATAACGTCGCAACTGCGACACATGAAAAATATCATGTAAATTAGATAACTGCGGGGGTAAGGCAAGCTGATAGGCCACCAATCCGACTCTTTTCATAATTTGATACGGCCCAATGAACCGCGGACTCAGCTTCCTCACACCCAGCGCACGGCCAACACCTGTGACCGGCGACAAACGTACAAAAACATGGTCACCTTCCTCAAATTCCAGCGGTCTATGCTTATTGTCATAATAACTTTTCTGCCGATTCTGTGCCTGTTTCAATTTTTCTCTGATCGTTTCAATTTGCACTGTCGTTTCTTGCACAAAGTCCGGACCAAATCTTTCTTTATCGCCTACCTCAGTCCAACAAGTGGGCGTACGACACCTCCTGCCATACAAAACCTCATATGGTGCCATACCCAGACTGGAATGAAAACTGTTATTATAAGAAAACTCCACCAGTGGTAAGTACCTATCCCAGGCATTACCCTGTTCCAGTGTGCAAGCTCTCAGCATATCCTCAAGTGTCTGTATGGTCCTCTCAGTCTGACCATCAGTCTGCGGGTGATAAGCAGTGCTCAGTCGAAGCTGAGTGCCAAAAGCCTGCTGCAAAGCTCCCCAAAATCGCGAAGTAAACTTCGGGTCCCGATCGCTCACAATGTTAATCGGTATCCCATGGAGTCTAACAATCTCCTTTACATAAAGTGTAGCCAACTTCTCTGTGGTGTAGTCTACTCGTACTGGTAGAAAATGTGCAGACTTCGTAAGTCGGTCCACAATAACCCAAATCGAATCATAACCAGCTTGAGTTCTCGGCAATCCCACAACAAAATCCATTGAAATACTCTCCCATTTCCATTCAGGTATATCCAGTGGCTGAAGTAATCCAGCAGGTTTCTGATGCTCTATTTTCACTTTCTGGCACACCAAGCACTTAGACACGTACTCGGCAACATCCCTCTTCATCCCAGGCCACCAGAACTTCACTTTCAAATCTTGATACATTTTTGTTGCACCTGGGTGGATAGCATATTGACCCTTATGGGCCTCAGTCATAACCTCCTCTGCAAGTTCCTTGGGCACAACAATCCTGCCCTGATATAATAGTAGTCCCTGTTCATTCACAGATATGCCACTCTGGCCTTTCAAATACTTTATACTTTCATTTCTAATCTGAGTCTCTTTAATCTTCTCGTACAGCTCGTTCTCAATCCGAGTCAACTCCATATCACACATTCTTCCTGCAAAGAAATCCGTTATTTTCATATCACGGAATTGCTCAATCACTTCATTGTCCCACATCATCATGTGAGATAAGTTAACAGACTTCCTACTCAATGCATCAGCCACAACATTGGCCTTTCCCGGGTGGTACTTCAACTCAAAATCATAATCTTTCAGGAATTCAACCCATCTACGCTGCCTCATATTCAGCTCTTTCTGATCAAATAAATATTTCAAGCTTTTATGGTCGCTGAACACAGCAAACTTCATCCCATACAGAAAATGCCTCCAAATTTTCAAGGCAAAAACAATAGCAGCCAATTCTAAGTCATGCGTCGGATAATTTTCTTCATGCGGCCTCAACTGCCTAGACGCATATGCAATCACTTTTCCTTCCTGCATCAGCACGCTCCCTAAACCTTTCTTAGAAGCATCACAATATAACACAAACTCGCCCTCCGGATCAGGTAAAGTCAACACCGGAGCAGTGGTCAATTTCTCTTTCAGTAGCAGAAAACAGTCCTCACATTCCTGGGTCCACACAAAAGGAGTATCCTTTCGTGTCAATCGAGTCAACGGTAGAACCATTGCAGAAAATCCCTGTATAAATCGGCGATAATAGCCAGCAAGCCCCAGAAAACTTCTAATTTCAGTCACAGTCTTAGGTCGTTCCCAGTCACTCACCGCTTCAATCTTGCTTGGATCCACTGCAACACCACTTGCAGAAATAACATGACCCAAAAATTGCACCTCAGACAACCAGAATTCACACTTAGACGGTTTAGCATACAGTTTCTTGTCCTTCAACACCTGCAACACTGTCCTCAAATGGTCGACGTGCTCCTCCTTACTCTTAGAGTAGATCAAAATGTCATCAATAAAAACAATTACAAACTGGTCCAAAAACGGTTTGAAAATGCGGTTCATATAGTCCATGAACACCGCCGGGGCATTAGTAAGCCCAAAAGGAATAACTTGATACTCAAAATGTCCATATCTGGATCGGAAAGCTGTTTTAGGTACATCCTCCGGTTTAATCCGAATCTGGTGATATCCGGACCGGAGATCAATCTTTGAAAATACACAGGCACCCCTCAACTGATCTAATAAATCATCAATACGCGGCAATGGGTACCGGTTCTTAATAGTCACCTTATTCAGCTGTCGGTAGTCAGTGCACAATCTCATGCTACCATCCTTTTTCTTTACAAATATAACCGGTGCTCCCCACGGAGACACACTCGGCCTAATAAAATTCTTCGCAGACAGTTCTTCAATATGTTTCTTCAACTCAGCCAACTCAAGTGGCGACATCCGATATGGAGCCAAGGAGATCGGCCCCACACCAGGCAATAAATCAATCGAGAATTCGATCTCTCTCTCAGGTGGGAATTCCGGTATCTCATCCGGAAATACATCTTCAAATTCATTAACTACTGGAATAGCAGAAATCTCTTCCTTTTTATCACCCACCAATCCGCCCAACAGAACATAACCCAGATCTCCAGCCTTCAAGGCTTTCACAGTCTGACTGACAGACAAATATAAAGACGGACACACAGACGGCCTCTCGTGAGATAGCAACAACCTCTTCCCGCAGCAATCAATCATTGCGCAGTTCCGAGACAACCAATCCATCCCCAAAATCAAATTGACAGAGGCCAGGGGTAAGATAATTAAATCAATGGTGTAACCCCTGCCTAAATAAGTGAACATTACATCTTCACAAATCCAAGACGACTCACTAACCTCTCCTGTAGCCGTAGTAATACGCATCGGAGGAACCATCCGTGTTACCTTTAAGTCCAACGCCTTAGCCACATAGTCCGCCACAAATGAATGTGTAGCTCCGGAATCAAACAATACAGATAAATCAACATTAGAGAGAAAAATTATACCTTTAACCAAATTCGGAGCCTTTTCAGTACGTTGAGCATTAGTAGTATAAACTCGTCCCACAGTAGGAACAACAGCAATAGGAGTAGCGGTAGTAGTAGTAGCTGGCGGCAAGGCCTGCAGATTCGCAGCCTGCCCCGAAGAAGATGTACAATTTCTAGCAAAGTGGCCACTCTGACCACATCTAAAACAATTCGACGTACCAGCACCACGTACACCTCTGTGGTATTTCCCACACTTCCCACATTGTGGGGTAAAATATCTGTTCGAAGCACCACCACCACCAGTGTTTCCACCCCTCTTGAACTGACCAGGAGGCTGCCTCACATGCAACCCCCTACCTCTATTATTATTATTGAAACCTCCTCGGTTGGTATTACTAGAAGGACCAGGTGTCCTCTTAACATCTTGCTCTTTTGTCGAATCAGATTTCGGATACCTCCCATAAACAGTCTCGACCCTCTTACATTGGGTCACCAAATCAGCAAAGTTTCTCACCGCCGTATTAGACATCCTCTTAGCAATCTTCTCACTCAGCCCTCTTTGAAATTTAGCTGACAAGAATTCCGGAGTAGGTAGAGTACCTCCATAATTAGCAAACTTGACAAGTTCATTAAATTTCGCCACATAGGCATCAACAGTCATAACTCCCTGTACCAGATTATCAAATTCACCTTGCTTAGCCTCCCGAACATCGCGGGGAAAATATTCTTCATGAAATAATCCTTCAAACATAGTCCAAGTAAGGACCTCACCCTGAATCACAAATGGGCGAGACACATTGTCCCACCACTCTTGGGCATCACCCTCCAGCATATAGACGGAATACAATAACTTTTGTGGATCTTGACATCTCATAACTTGAAAAATCTTGTCCATACCCCTCAACCAAGCAGTGACCTCCTTTGGGTCCCTTGACCCCAGAAATGCGGGTGGCTTGTGTTTCCTAAAAGATATGAGCCTACGCTCATCGTCAGCATTGTCAAGCACCTGCCCAGCAGCCCCAGTAGATTGGGCAACCGATGATGGATCAGGAATATAGCTAGGATCAGTGGTAGTATGATGACTAGCCTCACCAGTGTGGTGACTAGCCCCACTCTCCCCCTGTTGAGGAGTAACAGATGGCGTCGGTATAGGAGTCACCGTAGCCGTATGCGGAGGTGTATCTTCCCTCCTAGGACGACCTCTATCCGCCCTCAACTCAGCCATAAAGGCCTGCATCATATCCTGATTAGTTTTCATCAGGTTCTCAGTCATATTTCTGTTTGCAGCCATTTCCGCCTGCAGAGCATTCAGTGCTGCAGTGACCGGATCCGGTGGCAAAGGACCTGCACCACGTGCCCCACGGCGACCTCGTGCCCTACTCATGATATCTGTACATGTAACACAAAGGAATGAGTTGATCAGACCCACACTGAGGAATCACATATACATTAATCATAAATAGTTCACAGATAGCTATGACACACAAGATACAACATACACAACAATCAGAGTTCCCTAAACAAAACTGCTCTGATACCATAAAATGTAACAGCCCGTTGTACACCGGTATTGTTAACATTGATTATGATATTAAGCGCAGTTACAATCACAGTGATTAGGTTAATTAAATTACGGGCAAATTTTTCTTTTTACATATTCCTTTCTTTCATATCAAAACATTTTCCGTAATCAATTAAAACCACACTATAATTGTAAATGCAATTGCGGAAGCATACATCTTTACTAACATCATTCATTCTCCTCTTTATTCAATTCATTTAAACTCACCATCTTACTCTCATATTTTACCAAGTTGTAGTCCTTTACATTGTTTACGTGTGGTTTCAAACCACATATCATTTGGAGTTCTACCCATCAAGTTATACCCCTTTCTTTTAGTCTAGAAAAACCTGAATTTTCAAAATTTACACTGTGGTAATCGATTACCGGTGGGTGGTAATCGATTACCACCTGTCAAAAATGAGGCAGTAGCCAATTTTCTGAATCCTCTGTTCTGGTAATCGATTACCATCTTTGGGTAATCGATTACCTCACATGGTAATCGATTACCAAAGGCCAGTAATCGATTACCAGTGCAGACAGTGGCTAATTTTTCGTCCCCTGTTGCATGGTAATCGATTACCATGCTTGGGTAATCGATTACTATGCAGCAAAATGACAGATTACAGCAGTTTTGAGCCCAAGAAAGGTTGTGTAATCCATCCCTAACCCCTTGGCACTCCACATAACACATAATCATGTCCTAATGTAGGCTCTAGGCCCTTCCCTCATGCATTTTCCTTAAGTTTAACATCAATTACATCATTCTCAAATAATGGCCATTTACATGCATATATGGACCATTTTTACAACAATACATATCAAGACTTCAAGGCTAGGAATGTGGCAATGGACAAGTCCCATGCTCACTCAAAATATACAGTTATCCAAGCCACGAATAATAAAACGTAATAAGACTTAGCATATGACCATGAACACTAACAAAAGCATGGAAAATGACATCATGCAATATGTTCATGACCTAAGTCTCAAAATACTAATGGTATGCTATGTGCACTCCATAAACTCCTCCAAAAAGCCATGCAATCCAATGCACCGCATGCCCATCCAACGTCCACTATACGGGCTTCTTGCCCGAAGCTCCTCCCGGCTCATAGTGACCTGAAATGTGGTCCCCCAAACACGGGGTGAGATATACAGATATATCTCAGTAAACCAATGGAGCTAGAGGCTCTCTCCACTCCATGGCTCACTAAAATGTATCAAAATGACATAATATGGCATGCAAGTAAAACAATATCACCATCCTCCTGGAGACACCCAAGAACATCCACTCATGGATTCGTGTTCAAGGACTCCATCATATAACTCCCGAGACAGTCCTGGCGCCTCTCCCATGGTTGAGAAGACTCCATGGCAATACCCAACCGGAACTCCTCATGAGCCCTATCCGGCGGACGTCCCACGTTTGGATCATCCTGGCGCCGCTCCCAGAGTCGACTCCATGGCAATACCCGACTGGCATTCTCACAAGGATGAATCCAGCGGATGACCAAACTCCACTTGTCAACTGATCAGTGACCACACAATTTTCACACAATACAAGCAATATGCATACAAGCACACAAACACATCATGTCATCACTACATAATCCAACCACAACCTTCCTCTAGGTGTGGTGGAGCTCACTAGGGATTAAACCCAAGTTCCAAGAGTTTACCTTAACACGAGCAACAAACGTATGCTCCAATTCAACTTTTCTCAAATCCAACCGTGTGAGGCACCCTACAACAATCATCAAATCCCAATTACACAAAAACTCATTTTTCATCAAAATTCCTCAAAATTCTCTAAGTTAAAAACCTAGATTTTTCACCAAAATTTAACATAGCATTTCTAGCTTACAAACATGATTCTAAGGCCTTTTCATCTAATAGCATTTTTGCATTTGGGCTCTCTATCATCACACATCTAAAATCAAAGGTTTGAACACATATTCATAGATCTAAGAATCCACTATCAAAAGACCACAAATATACTTACAATGGGTTGTATGATCACCACCAAGGCTTCACTAAACCATTTGAAACCCAAAACTCCAAGAAATCTCAAAAATCTCCAATGGGTCGGATCTGTTCTTGCTCAAAACGCGGCCAAAGAGATGGATTCAAGGCTTCTAGGTGCTACCAATGGCTTTGGAAGGTTGTTTACGATAGATTTCAACACCAAAATCAAGCGATTCGGTGGAGAAACGAAGAAATGGGAGAAAAGTGAAGAAATGGTGAAAATGGCTTCTTTCTCACTGTAGGTGCGCGAGAAGTGAAGAGGAAAGGAAGGAAAGAAGGAAAGAAAAAGGAGGTGGGGCCAAGTGACTTCGGTCACACGGGTCCCACACGCGATCTAACTTTAACTCCGATAAAAATTCCGATCACAAATCCTTAATCTAAATATTTTTCCAGTCCATGATATATTTTTATTTCTCCAAAATATTGATAAAAATTTCACACCTATTGGTACACTCACAACTCAGTATTTTAACACTTAAAAATCATTATTCATCGATTTTTCCCAAATTTGCCCATTTACTCAATTTTTCGCCCTGATTCCATTTCCAACCTTACTTTTGTCATTTGAAATCTCTAACTCAGTATTTAAGCCTCCTAACACACGGTTGGCAAATTACAATTTTGCCCTTTTTGCCCCTTTTGGCCATAACACTTGGATTTTCACTAATCCATCAACTTTCATTTTACAATATAATATTAAAATACACATTTAAATATTTGAGGTGTTATATCACCGGTCTATTTTCAGGAACTGGGGAAGTTCGTGAGGATGTTGTCTTTGGTATGAAAGCAAAAATGGTTGTGTTAGAGCTTGACAACCTCGGATATTTATGTTAAATTGACATGAAATATATATTGATCATTAGTTAACAAAGGTTTTAATATATAATGCGACTTCTTCTAAATATTGCGAAAAATAAGGTTCACAAGATTGAGTGCACTTTGTGGGAACAATATGTGGAGGAAGTGCAAACCTTCTTGGCAAATAATCAGGCAAATAACCAGTCTCCTCATATCGTGATAATAGTTCAGCTTGCAATAATAAAGGGTTTCAGGGGTATTTCTTTATTATATTTTCTTCTCAATTTATGCTTGTGTTTTAGTATGTTTCATTTCATAACTGTGTCATATTTATTTTGCCCATTTTTTATGTTTTCTAAATTGCATAGGTAAAATTGGATAACGAATACAAAATATATGACAAGGGTACTTTTGGATACCAATGTACCTGAGGTTATGGACTTCAAGAAAAGGTGTGGTATATACTTTTAATACAGTGACATGTGTCTTATGTGTAGGATTGATTTCAACATATGTACTGATTGATTGCTATATAATTATGTGTTAGGCTTTCGTCTGATCCGATAGAAAGGAGTCTGACGCTGACTTAGTTGTCCAGTCAATCCTCATATTCTTTTGAAAATGATTTTCTAAAAGAAGTCGAACGGAAGTGTATAAGTGATGTTAAGTATCGTAGGGAGGTACATTTTCACAATTTATTTATGTTTTCACGAATATATAATGGATTCTGATTTTGTTAACTTTATATTTTAATATTTTAATTTTTGATATGCCAGGTTACGACGTGCATTACTTATGGAACCATAAAATCGATTGAAAGCAAATACAACTAGTGGTATAGGTCCTGTAAGAGATGTCTGTATTCCGTTTGTGAATATTTCGAAAAGTGGTATTGTAAGAACTGTAGAAACATTAAACTGATTATTATCCAAAGTAAGATAATTTGTTGATGATGTTGTTTTGTTATAAAGTAGTTATTTAGTGATGTCTAATTAAGACAAGCGGGGTTAATGTGTGACAGAATTTGTGTTGAGGTGAGGGTTATAGATAACACAAATTTTGCTTCTTTGATATTGTTCGATAGAGATTGTGTTGCTCTACTGGGAATGAGTTCTATTGATTTACGCGAGCAACATTTCAAAAGGGTTGGTGAAAATTGGTTTTGTTTAACAACATATAGGTTTCTTATTTTAATTCAATCTCTGAAGTTATTTTTTGTATAACAATTTTTTGTAGGGTTCTGATTTGGAGCATTATCCGGAAGAACTTAATGTTCTTAAAGATAAATCCATATTATTTAAAGTCAATGTAAAGAAAAACAATTTGGACGATCATACAATGAGCCAAATATCAAATTTCTGAAGTTTACAGCACATTTGACATTATAACTATGTACTACGGGATATATATATATATATATATATGGGAATAATATTTTTGCAGTTACTCCCAAAACGATGTCGTTTTGGGATTGAAAAGTTAAATAATTATAATTATGAAGACTATAATAACCCTGAAATAAATTAAAATTACAAAAATAACATGATTTTCGTCCAAAATGACGTCATATTAGGCTTATTGCAGATAACTTATCTGCAGTAACTGCCAGAAAAAGGATGGCCATGTGATGGAAGAACCTTGTCTCAGAAGTGCTTTGTTTATAGGGCTCCATTCTTCAAAGTATAATATGGACCTGCCCAGTACCAAAGTACTGTGGATGCAATACTGAGTGAGTGGAATACCGAAGAAAAGATGCCCATTTGATGGAAGAACTTTTCTTGGAGGTACCAGATTTGCATTCCAGGGATGGATGGGCGTCCTAAGAGATGGCTTGCTGATTGTGATTCTTAGCATTGTATTGTCATACATATATTGTATTATATTTCTCCTTAGTGCTTTATATCTGAAGTGAACTTAAGGGCAAATAAATCCTTTAAGGACTTCTAGTTTACTGAGATTGTTATCTCACCCCGTGTGGGAACTATTTTTCAGGTACTATGAATGATGATGTTGGAGCATCTCATGGCGTGAGGCCAAGAAGAGATCAGTGCATGTTATGACTAACATTTGATACATTACGATATGTTTACATTTGTTGAGAGCATAGGGGTTGTCTATGCCATTTTGAAATAATCTTGTTTAATGATGTTTGAGAACATGTATAAGCATATGACACTGAGTATTTGTAATGTTTTGATTATATGATGTAATGATATGATTAATTAAGAAAATGTTATGTATGTGCAAGCCTATGGAATGGATTGCTAGGTAATATCATTTAGGTATATATGACATGAAGGAAATTTAATAACTTAGATACCAAGAAATGTATATTCTAAGTGACATTAAGCTTAATGATGTTCTCTTATAACACCTAGTTCATGAAATGTGTAAGCAAGTATGTGTGTAAATTGTAAATAAGATGATTGAAGAATAAGCAATGTATATTGCAATTAACTCGACATGTAAGTAATGATCACAAATTAATATAGAATGGAAAAAGTTTATCCGCATTTCCACTTAATAGTTTTAATGTTATTCTCGCCGCTAGTAATTAAGATTAAGTTGCGCTTAATACCATTCTGATGATAATTGTTACGTCCTGGTGGATGACGAAGGCGGTGAGTGATCGCCAGTGTAAAGAGGCACGAATAAGGAGCGGTTCCTGGCAAGCTTCCAGTAGAGTGATACACGAATGAATCGAATACACACCCAAAATAGAGAGATTCTAAATACTGTGTTGTATGGGACGGTACAGTTGGGGATAACTTGTAAGAATTAATTGGTAATACATGTACTAACAAGATGCATCCGGTAGCCCGAAATGAAAGAACTCAACAATTAAGTGTGCTTAACTTGGAGCAATTATGAGATGGTGACCTCCTGGAAAGTTTTCGCAGGAAGTGTGTGAGTAAGGACAGAGTGAGTTGAAAAGTCTCGTGTTAGTTTGTGGGGACAATCATTTCTCCTTGAAGCAGCCCAGCATTACAAGTGGTATCAAAGTCGAGCCTCTCTCCCAGTACGGTGTGGTTCGAGGATGAACCAGGTGGAAGCTGGTGGGCATGTAACATTACGGTGGCTGACGAGGGCGGGGAGTGATCGCCAGTGCTAAAAGGCACGGACAAGGAGCGGCTCCTGGCAGGCTTCTAGCATAGGGATACACGAATGAGTCAAATACAAACCCGAAAGAGAGGGGTTTCAAAGACTGTGCTAGTATGAGACGGTACAGTTAGGGATAACTTATAAGAATTAGTTTGTACTACTTAAACTGACAAGATGCAGGTGAGTTGATTCCTTAAGATGACACTTTGTGAATGAAAGACGTTATGGGGTATTGTTGGTGAGGACAATATACTGCCTTGATAAGGCCTAATGTGTGCTGGAATCAGATCAAATCATAACGATTATGCTGGCAAGGGTAAATAAAAAGAATTGTGCCCACCCTAAGTAATTATATACTAATTATTAATTTATTAAGTAATCATACTGAACACATAGCTTACAAAAATTAATTTACTAATTAATTAATTATAACAACAATTATTTATTAATTAAGCAATTGATTTTTAAATTAATTAATTTTATTTATTATTTACATTGTACTAAAAATTATTACACAAATTAATTATCAATTTAATAATTAACAGTAACGCACATAACCTAATTAATTAAATTAATATCCTATAACGAAACTTTAACCATGGCATTTTGGGATTTGGTTTTGATAGTATGACCAAAATGTAAGAAACAATAATATTTTGGTTATGGTCCCATATGTTGCACAAATACCAACATGGGACATGAGGCACGACTGACACGTTAGACTCATTCTGATATCAAATAACATTTTTAATTTATGTAGTGTATATTATATTTAATACTCAATAATTTAACAAAAAAATAAATTAAGTTTATAATATCTATCAATTTTGCAAATAAACATGAGATGTAAATATTTACTATTATGTTTTCAAATTGAAAATCTCTAATACACTCCGGTGAGATTTATTCTATATCCATTTTTAATTTTTATTATATTAGTTTGATAAAATATCGATCAATTTTGTCATGATATGTAATGCAATTTCAAATATTATAGATGCCGGAGCGTGTCAGAGTGTCGGGTTAGGGAAAATATTTGTCGTTTTAAATGACATAGAGTTATGTCATTTTAAGTGAGAGAAACAAACAAACTAACATTTTTTATTTAAAATTAAGATTAAAATAAAATCACCATCAAACCCTTAATTTTATAGTAACTAATTTTTTTAAGAAAAAATAATTACTAGACTCTAGCATAAATTTTTTTTTTTTGGTCAAGGAATATGAAATTGTGCCCCTTTTACAATAACGCATTTCGGCCGAACTAATTTTAAAAATCTTAAATTTCTAAAAAAAATAATTAAAAATCTGAAGCAAATACTTTTGAAAGAATTATCACAAACAGAGAAGAAATTAGTATTATGGTATTGGGTTTTTATTGATGTAATTGATATTTGAATGGAAGTCTTTTTTGTTACAATGAATTTTATAACTTAATTATCGATTACAAAATACACATAGATCTTAGTAAGCCTGGTTATACCTCTTAAAATGTCATTTATTTATTATATAAGTTTTATTTTTCTCATGTTGGATGAGACAAATTATCTCATGCAACACACACAAAAGTGGGTGAGATCCACTTTTTTATTTTTTCTCTTTTTTTTTCTAGTGGGTCCTATCCATTTTTATGTGTGTTGCATGAGATAATTTATCTGATGCAACATAAGAAAAATAAAACTCTTATTATATACACCATTACACAAAGGGAAATATTATTCTCCTTTTACATAAGATATCATCTCTCACTTCAATTTCCGTACCTCACATTTTTTCTTTTTTTCCTTTTTTTTTTGTAATGGTGGAACCCGTCTATTTTCTCTCTATAACATAAGATAATTATCTTATATTAAATGAGATTAATAAAACTCTTACACAAAATAAACAATAATTCACAAATTACAAAATTTATACCATATATATATGCACGTACGAGGAGACTGTCTTTTCTGATGCCAAAACCTGCCCTGAAGGGTCTTTTCTTTCTCTCTCTCTATGGCCACCTTCATGTTAAAAAATGAGTAAATATTTTTTTGAGTCTTTAACAAAAAAAATACAGTTCTTACTTTAGTCTTTTATAAAAAAAAAAAAGTAAACACTATTTCTTGATCTTGTTAATATTTATGAAATTCTTTCTAGTTATTGGCAATAAAAAAGAATTAAATTGGTCCTTAAAATTATGAAAAAAAGGGTCACTTTAGTCCTTCTGTCAATTGTAACAAGTACTCCTTGGTCCCTTTTTCATCATTTTAGGTACCAATTTGATATTTTTATTGCCAGAGACTAAAAAGGATTTTATGAATATTACCAGAGACCAAAAAGGGTGTTTACTCTAAAAAAAATCACTCCTCCAGTTCCTAAGAAATAGAAAATGGAGTCATTTAGTTAATCGTGGTCCCTTATAAATTTAAAAGAAATCCAAATTAATTCATAAAAGGACTAAAATAGGTCCAATAAATTTCTTAGAAACCAGAGAAATAATTTTTTTTATAAAAAATTAAAATGTGGACGCGTTCTTTTTTAGGAACTTAAAAGAGTATTTATTCTTTAATAATATTCATTGGTTAATTAACGGGGCCACGCGTGTACGTAGTACACAATAGGAGGGTTTTAATGAGAACCCGTGATGTGCAACTGAAAGTAAAGGATGAAGGAGGTTGCATTGCACATGCGATTTGGGGTTGAGCTGAACATGAATTGAGCAATGAAGAGCCAACAAACACACAGAGAGAGAACAAAGATTAACGAAACAAGAGCACTTTGTTGTTGCAGTGTGGACCCATTTTATTGGCATGGATCAGAGCATGGCAAGTTTTGGTTTGTGTTTGTAACGTAAGACACTGTGCACTTCTGAGGCTGCAGAGAGTGTATGTTTTTGAGACACAAACGAAGTGAATAGACACAAGACAGTTACTCCTCTTGCGTGGCCGGGTTTTTCTCGTGACATAGCGGCGATTCTCGAAAAACCCATGTCCCTCGTCAATCAATTTTATCACATCATTTTTGTATATTCTTAGTGTAGGTAATGAATAAGTTTTCAATTCGTATATTCGTTTTTTTTTAATGGGTTTTACGTTTATTATGTTGTAGGAAAAGTGATTGTGTAAGGTTATAGAGATTCATTTTGCGTGTCATATTTTTTTTCTTTTTCTTTTTGTTTTAAAATGTGTGGGTCCCACAAAATATTGTGTGTGTAGGAAAGTTTGTTGTGTTATGTTAAAGAAAAAAATGAAAACCCTTTTTTATTCATTATTTATGTTAAGAACCAAAGCTTGTGTTTCCATATAATCTCAAATAGTAATTTGAAACATAAATGTTCATATATATAAAATCATTAATGTAGCCTTACCTAATAGCTTAAGATTTTGGGTTGAATTTGTTCTTTACATGGTACCAAAGTCTCGGTATACCGGGTTCGATCCTCATTGCCTCCCACTTTCTTTCTGGTGGAATTTCTTTCTTCGCACAAATAGGTGGGCATATGCATTATCCACCCTTCAAGTCCAATGGGCTCTCATGTGAGAGGACGTGTTGAGATATATAAAACCATTAATGTAGCCTCACATAATAAGTTAAGCTTTTGGGTTGAATTAGTTATTTACAATAAAAAATTTAGCATGGCAAAATGAGTTGAATGCGATGAATTAATCCGGTAATCCACTAAAACAGTATGGGTTGAGTTGTGTATTTCAACTCATCAAACCGAATAACACACATATGTTAGGCAGGACGGATTAACCCACAGGTCAACTCACATGTAATTTATATATATATATATATATATATATATATATATATATATATATATTAAATATTAGATTGTGGCTCGATTGTCTATATGAATGATTATTATGTAAGACAAAAGTTCTTCTTCTAGGGTCATAATGTTATTATATTACTGCAAATGTTATTTTTTATTCACTTTTGATTTAGATATACCCAGAAAATAAAAGAAATTTCAGTTTGTTTTTGGATTTAAATACTAGTATCTATACAGATCAAATTGATGCTTTTGAAATTCTAGTTACATGATGTAATGATGTGCTCATTCGCAAATATTTTCATGTTGGACGCCATTATTTTGTTATATAATGAAAGAAATTATTAATTAATCGTAAGATAATATTTGTATATTTATGTATGAGATTTACAAGTTGTTATATATGGAGTTACAAGCAAGTCGCTAAATACAGATTTCAAGATTTGATGTTGTGACCAGATATTTGATTGGATAGCAAGATTCAATATTGTGACCGGAAATTATGATTGGACTATATGATTGATTACATGATGAATTATGTGATGGCTCCATGTGAAATTGTTCTTTGGAACAACCTCAAAGGATTCAGTGTTTATGCATATTGTCATATTTGAGGTTTAGTTTTAGGTTATTATCCTATGGGATAACCTGTAGTAGATTCAAGATTCATGTGTTTCAAGTTATGTATTCAAGATTTGTGTATATCAAGTTGTGTATTCAGGATTTGTGTGAATCAAGCAATATGATTTATGCTATATTATATGTTCTCACCTTTCATGCACGAAGTGAACTCATGCGGAGAATCCCTCCATAAATCCTGAGTTTATTGAGATTTCATATCTCACCCCATTTGGGGTCATGTTTCAGGTACGCAGGTAGCAGGTGAGCCTTCAAAGAGCAAGAGTCATGTTCATGATGCGTCAGGATCAGTTAGCTATTTTATGACTTTGGAGATGTACATATATATATATATATATATATATTTTGGGAAAAGCACCGTAGTAATAATTTTTTGTGAAACATATATATATATGTTTTGGGAAAAGCACCGTAGTAATAATTTTTTGTGAAACATTTTCCAACTAAAAGCACATTTGATAAGTAGTACTAGACTAATGCAGTCAAAGACGTCAAAAGGAGCGACAAGACCAATCACGTAAGGTATTGTGACGAGACATGGCCACATCAGATTCTGAAGACAGTCTCGTAAAAGAAGTTGACGAGACCCAATCCCATCATATATATTGGCGGTACTCAAATGCCATGTCAGTCAAAAATATTGGTTTCATCTGAAAAGTTGACGGGATCACCATTTTTTTTTTTTTGACTTTGATCTTTCTCACTTAATCACAGTGATTTTCCTATAATTGTTCAAAAAAGTAAAACTTTGAAAAGCAAAAATTGTTAGTGCCATTACCCGTTCTCTCTTTTTGTGTTAAATAAAGCATAACTTCTATTTACATTTTTTGTTCCCGTCAATTTGCATTTTTTTTTTCTTCATGAAAGGCAATAAAATTTATTGCATTCTTTTCTTTTCCTATCTTTTTTCAATGTTAGACTTTGCATGTATTTTTCTTTTAGAAATTATCTTTTTTTTAGAAAAAAAAAATTCTTAAAAGGTTTTTAATTGAAAAAATTGACCCAAAATTATCAAGATATGAAATTTTTATAATAACAACCGGATATACTTTTTTTTATTAATTTTAAATGATTTTTTTGTTCTTATTATATCTATACGAATTTCAATGGTAGTTAAATTATAACTTCTATTTTTGCCAATAAATAGAAGTTCTGCTTTATTTAACACAGAAAGAGAGAAGGGGTAGTGGCACTAACAACTTTTGCTTTTTAAAGTTTTACTTTTTTTGAACAATTTTAGGAGAATCACTGTGATTAAGTGAGAATAGATCAAAGCCAAAAAAAAAAAAAATAGTGATCCCTTCAACTTTTCAGACGAAACCAATATTTTTGACTACCGTCAATATATATGATGGGATTGGGTCTCGTCAACTTCTTTTACGAGACTGTCTTCAGAATCTGATGTGGCCATGTCTCATCACAATACCTTACGTGATTGGTCCCGTCACTCCTTTTGACGTCTTTGACTGCATTAGTCTGTACTACTTATCAAATGTGCTTTTAGTTGAAAAATGTTTCACAAAAAATTATTACTACGGTGCTTTTGCCATATGTTTTGTGTAATGAGTAGTGGATGACTATTTAGTTTTGAGACATATGTTATGGTCATGTATATATGTACAATAAGATATGTATTTTGAGAGGCAGGTGTAACTTTAGTACATTTGTATATATATTTGGTGTTAGTTTGTATATATATTTGGTGTTAACTTTCGTCTGTATATATATTTAGTTTGGGGTTTTATAAGAGTTATGTTGTAGGAAAAGAGATTGTGTTATGTTATAGAGATTCGTTTTACGTGCCAGAGTTTTTTTTTTTGCTACGGGCCCCACAAAATGTTGTGAGTGTAGGAAAATTTTTGTGGTCATGTTAAATGATAGATGATAAACCCTTTAGTTTGTATATATATTTAGTTTGTATAACTTTAGCACAGAGCCAAATTGTGTAAGAATTCATAGAGCCAAATTGTGTAAGAATTCATGGATGGATTCTATAGTTACTGATATGAATATTTCATATATTGGACTTTTTTGGATTTCAAGTTTAAGATAATTTTAGGATATGATTCTTAGTTAGTCCAATATACAACTGTTATGTTGTCACTAAATTATGTTGAAATAGGTCCTGTCATTATCTTTAGATAATAATGTGATCATGAGTTATGGTCATAAGTTTGTTAAGTTTGGATTATGTGCAGCTATGAAATTGTACAATCTATATCAAACCAATAAGTTTGTATGATAATTTACCTAAAGTGTACATAAAGGAAAAGTTAAGTCACATAGTTTACAAAGAACTATAGTGATACTTTAGTAAGTCTTCCACTATTTTATTCAAGTCAGATGCACAGTTACCATTTTGCATGTTAGCAAATCGGTCCGAAATGAGGTGTTACAGTAATCGCAAGAGATTATTCATAAAAGTTTAAATTGCCACGAAACACGCTTAGAAATAGTTTACCATTGTTAAAAGATCCTAGCATTTTCATTATTGTGAATCAATTTATCTCATGAAACAAATAGATTAAGAAAGCTTTTGAATAAATTTAAAAAATAAATGTTTATATTCAAATAATAATTTTAATGATTAAATTTGATATTAATTTAAAATTTTATTATCAAATAGGCCACATTTTTCATTCTGTTCTTCCATGCTTAAACATTTAACATAAGAAACTAAATAAATAAATAATATCTCAGCTTTTTAAATAAAAATTAAATGCATTAATCATAAATTTCATAATATGACACTGACTTTTCTCTCATTTTTCTTTATTCAATCAAAAGAAGAGAATACATTTGTGTAAATTAATATTAGAATATTTTTGGAAATAATTAGGTAGAAAACTTGCTTAATTCAAAAGTTGACATGGATGAGTTTTGCATTTGGGAAACTAGAGTTTTATGGATAAAGCTGATTTCCTTTTGAAGTGGATGGATGAAGCAGCTTGTGGCCTTTCACATTATGCTTTAAGGGATACCGTTTTTGTCTTTTGAGGGTGGGACTTGTTACATTAATTTGTCTAGTCTTTATAGTCTCCTATGCACTCTTTTCTTGCCAAATTTAAAAAGGAAGTCCAAGCTAAAGCCAATCCTCTCTACCTTATGTTCCATTCTTCAACCCCCATAAGGCAAAACATCTTTCACAAAACACAAACACTAGCCCAAAACTATGATCATTTCTCCAAATGTATTCTAAATTCTACAACCACAAAGAAATCAGCAATGTACTCCGTTTTTAAGGAGAAATTTTTGTGTATTTTGATATTACAATAATCCGCAAATGAAAACATTACACATAAACTATAAAACCATTAGGCCGTGTGACTAGAATTTATTAGTAAATTTAAATCAAATCTCAATTATTGAAAATGTTACTCTCAATAATATATTGAACTTGATTAATAACAGGTAGGATATTCATATTATCAAATTTTTCTACTACCACTTCACTACTACTCTAATCACCATTAAATTAGAGAAAAAGTTAAATGAAGAGAGAGAAAAGAAAAATAACTTTTGAATCCAATGGTGATTAGAGTGGTAGTAGAAAAATTTGGTAGTATGAATATCCTACATCGATTAATAATACTTGCTAAGATTTTATTCTTATACACTTATCATATATTGTAAGAGGAGGGATATTCTTACTACCAAAAATTTCTACTACCAACTCAGTATCCATCTAATCACCATTGGATCAACATTTTCTCTTTTTTCAAAAATATTTTAACATTATCTCTCTTTGATTCAATGGTGATTAGATAGGTAGTAAGTTAGTAGTAGAAAATTTTGTTAATAAGAATATCCTCCCTCATATTATAATAAAAGTTAATGAATATAACATTAGCCTTTTCGCTCTCTTTGACATTATTTCTTGAATAGTCTAGATCATAGTCTAAAGTGTTTTTAGTGGTTGCAAATATCATTTTCCATTTAACTTTTAAAAACTATTTTGGGTTATGCTGTGAGGTGGGGCTTGGCTTGTGTACCTCGTGTTTGGGCATTGAGGGCAGCACCTGTTTGCTTGCGAAGCAGAGCCAAGTCGGAAAATTGGAGCTGTTTGGAGGAAAAGAAAGCCGAAAAACAAAAAGGAACTTGAAACAGGAAAAAGAAAAAGAGAACAAGGAAAGTGAAAGATAGAGAGAAAAAAAAAATATAAGGATAAAAAAAAAAGAAAAAGAGAAAGCAAGAAAGAAAGCGAAATGTGAGAAAGGAAGAAAACAGTGCAGAAGAATTCCTTTTCTTTTTTCTCTCTCGAAATGTAAATTGTGATGGCGTAATTAACTTTTGCTTTTTCTCTCGACAGGAATCTTTAAAAATCGAAAGCATGCCCCTGAAACCAAAAAGCAACGAAAATTATAACGAAGATAATTTCTACATAGTTCTTTGAATTTCTTAAGAAAATGAAATATCATATTATAAATTGAAATGGATCATTGCTCTCATTGCAAGTCAAATAGTTCAATTGAAAGACTCAAATAAATGGGGAATTTAAAGAAAAAAGAATTACATAAGTGTATAAAATTACTATAAACAGCTAAAAAAATCTGAAATAAAAAAATATCATATTAAAAATTATTTTATATAAAAAGTATTATATGATATAACTAAATAAAGAATTTAATATTTTTATATTATATGAGATTATTTTATCTCCTTATCTCTTATATACACATAAAAATATGTGTGATACATGTGAAGTCATATATAAAGAATAAAAAAAAATATGAGTCATATATATATAGGGGTTGTATAAGAGTTATGTTGTAGGAAAAAAGATTGTGTTATGTTATAGAGATTCGTTTTGTGTGCCAGAGTTTTTTTTTTTTGCTGCGGACCCCACAAAATATTGTGTGTGTAGGAAAAATTTTATGGTCATGTTAAATGATAAATGATAAATATATATATATATATATATAAAAGATAACATCCTTAAATTAATTGTTATAAAAATTAATATTTAATTAAATGAAAACACATAAACAATAATATAAATAAAAATTGAGAATATAATATATATATATATATATATATATATATATATATATATATATAAGATAACATCCTTAAATTAATTGTGATAAAAGTCAAATATTATATTAAAAAAACACATAAACAATAATATAAATAAAAAAATCAAATATAATTTAATAATTTCATTAATGAATCAGTTTGATGTACTTTATTGCAAGTCAGGAACAAATTATTTAGTTTGACTGAATTCATTAAAAAAACACATCAAGAGAAAATACCTAGACTAACCCAAAAATCAAATCACAAGTTTTCAAGTTTCATTAATGGGAATCAGTTTGTTGAAACTATTTACCGCCTGCAAAAAAAAATAAAAAATGTCCCGTCATGAACTTCCTCTGCAACACGGAAATTTTTTCAATATATCAGATGTATTTATTTTGGTATATTTTTTTAATAGGAAAATTATTTTTTCATTTATATCTTTGTTTTTTCTTTATTATTTTTATTAAATCCTATTTTTTTTTCAATTAAGTAAAAATATACCTACATACGATGCATCCAAAGTTTTTCCGTGCAGTACAAGAAATTCATTTTCCTGTATTGGGAATTATTTTTCTTATATTATATTAGAAAAAAATCTTTCTGCCTACACAAATTTTATATGAGATATTTTTTTCTTTTTTCTATTCTCTCTCCTCTTTATTCCTTTTTTTTTTTTGTGAAAGCCTCTTTATTCCTTTTGTGAGTAGAAGAAGATTACTTTTATCTTATCCAACATAAAAATAATAATTCTTATATATATACTTAAAATAATTAATATTAAATAATTAAAGATATATGATAATAAAGGTTATTTTCTATTTGCTTACCAAAAAAGAGAGGTTATTTTCTATGTTAATCTTTAATATTTATTTTTCTAAATTTATTATTAGCAATTACTTATTAACGATTGAAAAAGAGAAAAATGTTAAAATTATAAATATTTTTTATTCATTTAAACATGTAAAGATTTAACATAAAAAGTAAAATTATAATTTTTTAATCATAATTATATTTTAAACATTTTTAACTTATTATGATATATTTTAATTTATCCCAAACTCTCTTTACTATCATTAATGATTTGTTTATAGTTCATTTTAAATACCCTTTATTACCATTCATATTTTAGTAAAAACTTTGAATTCGTAGTATCATTTAATACTCTAATAAAAGAGAGTAATCATTCAGATACTTAACCTGAGATACATTGAACTATAATATATCCGATGCATTTAGAATTTCTTCTGTCATAAATGCTTAAGTTCCTTTGACAATTGAATTTTTTCCATATATTTGTTTCTTAACTCATTTTATCCTTTTAAAATATTTAAAAAAATAATATATCATTATTTGCTCACAAACAAATTTATTTTAAATTAAGGGTTTATATCTATCATTAAACATGATCACAAAAATTTTCCTACACACAACATTTTGTGGGGCCAGCGAAAAAAAAAAAAACTTCGGCACGTAAAACGAATCTCTATAACATAACACAATCACTTTTCCTATAACATAACTTTTATAAAACCCATAAATTAAACTATATCTTTTGAACATATTATTATAATAATGAAAGAATGATATTTTTATCTATAACCCTGCATTATACGTTTGAGTTTTATATTTTTCATTTAACATGAGAATTCAAACTTTCCTATACATTCTTTGATTTTTGTGTTGACATGAGTCTTACATCTAACACATGGGTCCCACAGACTTTTTATCTCTACAACATGAGATTTCAATTCTTTTAAATGGGAAATATAAAACCTATACGTTTTATTTTTCCATTTTATAAATGGGAAATAATACTCTCATGCCACATGAGACAACATCATTTTCCTACACAAATTCATTTTCCGTGCCAATTAATTTTTTTTTTCTTTTTAAATATAAAATATGGGACCCACATTCAACTTATTTCTACTTTTTTTCTCTCTTACAATCCTACAACGTAAGAAAAGTTAAACCCTTATAAATTCCTCACTAATTTTTTTTTTTTTTTCTTTCTTTCTTCTATCTCTCTCACTCTTCACTTTCTCTGTGTCCGTTGGAACCAAACAGTTCCTCTCTCTCTCTCTCTCGCCCTTTCTCTGTCATACACACACAGAGAGACAGAGACAAAACGCGCACGCACTCGCACTCCTCTCTCTGCTCTTCACTCCTCTCTCTCTCTCTCTCTCTCTCTCCCACACACGCACCTTCTTCCTCTTCTTTCACACCGTAATATGACCACACTCTTAACCATCACACACCACCATTCACGGTTATGAATCCCACACAACCTCAACCTCAACCACAACCACCGCCATTGTTACCACCAACACTTCAACAACAACAACAACCACCGTTGCAACCGCACCGTCCTTCCTCCTCCTGCGACCGCCACCCACAGGAGAACTTCACCGGCTTCTGCCCCTCATGCCTCTGCGAACGCCTCGCCGTACTCGATCCCAACTCCACCTCTTCCACTTCCACCTCCCGCAAGCCACCCACTTCCTCCGCCGCCGCCGCCGCCCTTAAGGCCATCTTCCGACCTTCCGCCGCCGCACGCGGCAACAACCGGCCACCGACCTCTTCTTTCATCCCTGAGCTCCGCCGCACCAAGTCCTTCTCCGCCTCCAAAAACGAGGGCTTCTCCGGCGCCTTCGAGCCCCAGAGAAAATCCTGCGACGTTAGGGTTCGCAGCACCCTCTACTCCCTCTTCAACCAGGACAACGAACGCAAAATCTCGAAGAATGATGGCTCCCGCGTCGCCGCCGGCGAGGTCGAAACAAGGAACCTAGCTTCATCTTCCTCCGTTGTTCAGGTACCAGTCATCGAGTCGGAGGAAGAAGAAAACGTTGTCGTTTTGGAGGAAGACGAGGACGAGGACGAAGATGAAGACGAGATTAGGGTTTTGGAAGAACCAGAACCAGCACCAGAAAGAGAGCCACACAATGTCGTTGCATTGGGCAATGTGATTGAGGAGAGGGTTCAAGAAATTGTAGAAGAGGAGCCAGAAGCGGAACCAGAGTTAGTTGTTGGAGAAGAAGAGTTTTTGAAGCCGATGAAAGAGCACATCGATCTGGATTCGCAAGCGAAGAAGAGTTCCGTTCGAGATTTCAAAGAAATTGCAGGGAGTTTCTGGTCAGCAGCATCGGTTTTTAGCAAGAAGTTGCAGAAATGGAGACAGAAGCAGAAGATGAAGAAGCAGCGTTGTAGAAACGGCGCCGTTGTGGGTTCTGCCACTCTGCTTCCCGTTGAGAAGCCAATCGGCCGCCAATTCAGGGAGACACAGTCGGAGATCGCCGACTACGGCTTCGGCCGGCGATCTTGCGACACCGATCCGAGGTTCTCACTGGATGCCGGCCGGATGTCGTTTGACGATCCCCGGTACTCGTTCGAGGAGCCAAGGGCTTCCTGGGACGGTTACTTGGCCGCGGCAAGGACTATTCCGAGGATGCCTACAATGCTGTCTGTGGTGGAAGATTCTCCAGTGGTGCCAGTTACGAGGATCGATGCTCAGATTCCAGTGGAGGAGCCGATGAACGCCATCAATGAGAATGAGGATGAGACACTTCCTGGTGGTTCTGCTCAGACTAGGGAGTATTACTCTGATTCTTCCTCTAGGAGGAGGAAGAGCCTTGATAGGTCTAGTTCCATAAGGAAGACTGCAGCTGCGGTTGTGGCAGAAATGGATGAGTTGAAGCCTGTTTCAAGTGTTACCAATTCCAATGCTAAGGTGACTCCTGCTAGTGCTGCTGATTACTTCCATGGGCAGAAGATGGTTTTACCTGATAGAGATTTGAGGGATTCCAATTCCAATTCATTGAGAGATGATTGTTCTGAGACTTTTGAAGTGGGGTTTAGAGATACTGCTTCTGTGATTGGGAATAATGGTGATCGGAAAGGGTCTAAAAAGTCGAGCAGGCGGTGGAGCAAGGCGTGGAACATTTGGGGTTTGATACACCGGCGAGGAGGAGGAGGAGGGAACAAAGATGAGGATGAGGATAGTAGGTATAGTAGAGGTAATGGCAATGGGGTGGAGCGTTCTTACTCGGAATCATGGCAGGAGTTTAGAGGGGAAAGGAATGGGGATGCTAGAGGTGGTGGTTTCAATTGTACGGTGTTGAGGAGCAATAGCAGTGTGAGTTGGAGAAATGCACAGAGCATAGGTGGACCATTTGGCAATCTGAGGAAGAATGATGTTCAGGCTAATGGGCATGGAAGGAAGGCCAGGGATGAGTTTGTATTGGAAAGGAACCGTAGTGCAAGGTACTCTCCTAACAACATGGACAATGGTCTCTTGCGGCTCTACCTCACGCCTACGAGAGGTGGCCGGAGAAATGGGTCCGGGAAAGGTAGGTCAAACCAGGCACATTCTATTGCAAGAAGCGTGCTTCGGTTGTATTAAAATTGAAGTTCCATAAGGTGTTCTTTGGTTTGATGTTGTTAGATTTGCTGCAATTTGTTGTGTAAACCACACATGCCTATGTATTCTTGATGGTTGGTTGGTTGGTTAATTGGATAAAGCACCCTGCATTTTTCTTTTACAGTGAGAGTAGCATGCTTCTTTAATTGCTCTTAATAACAAGAATTTTTTATGTTTCTTTTTACTATAACCATATGCTGATGATGTTAATGGCATGAATGCTTTCCGTTTAGTTCCGTGGTTTCTTTCTTTAATTGCCAGAAAAAGTCTGGGGCATATGGCTTGATATATGGCGCTACTGAAAATTGTGCTTTGCCTTTGGACACGATATGTTTTCTTTTTCTGTCTTTATGCTGCAAAAGGTTAGCTGATTGGTGTAAGGTTGGGAGGCTTATAATTTGGGAGCATTTTAGCATAAATTTTTGGCATGTTATGTTTTCCTGCAAAAGTGGTAACAAGGTGGGCTCATGCCACCTGGTTTTGCTTCTTGTCATAAGTTGTAGTTTTGAGTACAACACGATAAGCTGTGGTCGAGTGCTTTTTTCCCTTGATATCAATTAATCAAACTTTATTACATGTGACTTACTCCAGACAATGGTCCCAACAAGACATTACCTTAGCTTTGTTATATCGATTTATTTATGTCCATTCCATGCTGGTGTTACTAGAAGCTTTGAAAATTTCCCGTGGTTAAGAGTTTTGCAGAACTTCGACTCAATATTACCAAATATCTAAAGTGTTGTCACTTGTATTTTTGAGATTGTTTTGATATTGAAACTGTTCTGAGAAGCCGAAACATTTTCACTTCTATGCACAGTAACCTCAATGTGATTTTTTTTGGCTTGGTTCTAGTCACCAAGGAAATTGAAATACCTTAAAAGACACTTTCATTTGGGTTTTACCAAGACACTAAAGAAAAAAGGGTTAAAAAGAAGGAAAAGACACACGTGAGAATCTGGGGAAGGAAATAAGAATTCAGAAGGGTAGTAGCCCTGGCCCTCTGCTTTTTGCAGAGAGAACTGATTTTGCAATTCTTTGTGTTGGAGACTGACTGACACAACTAGAGGAATATTATTGCAACTGGCGTGTTGGGTCAACCGGCCCTTCATGTTAAAGAAAGTGTTAAAAAAAAAAGAAGGAAAAGAAAAGGATTAACTGTAAGAGAATAAATAGAAATAAGAATTCAGAAGGGTAGTAGCCCTGGCCCTCCATGTTTGTAAAAGAACGATTTTGCAGATTCTTTGTGTTGGAGCTACTGACTGACTTGAAACTAGAGGAATATTATTGCAACTGGCGTGTTGGGTCAACATCATTTGAAGCTTGATATGTTTTTCCTTAATGAAGTGATTTAGTTGGTACATAGAAAGAGTGGCAGGTCCTTACCTCCTTTGTTCCTTTTCCACAAATATTATTCTGAAGCTGTCTCTAATTATTTACATTTTTTTCATACACGCTTTTATATTATTGTCCTGATGATCAGGAATTTCAAGAGTCCAATGTCGTCTTTGCTCAGGATTTTGCTTATATGCAATGAACAATGTTGTTTTTACTGGCTTGCTTGCGTGTGTTTGAACAGTTGAGAATTTATTGGATTTTTCAATTGTTTATTTTTTATTTGAATATTATTACTTGGGAGATGCTTTATTTTCTTAGACTCGCATATCAAAAGTAAGCAGTTTCTGGTTGTCCCTAAACAGTTCTATGAAACTTTACCCAAAAAAATAAGAGTTTTCTGAAAGAGAACTCCTAAACTCCAATAACTACATGAAAAGGTAAATGATGCACAACATATGGGTCGGTTCTCCGGTAAACAACGGCATAAAATTTGAGTTGTGTCGGTCCATTCTTCATTATTCATCATCTGCGTTTCAAATTTTACCTCGATTTGTCAATATTTTGATGGATCACCTATTTGATAAAGTTTAAGCTTGGAGTTACATATCTAAGAACGGTTTATATCTTGTAACATGAATGTACATATATTTAAGAGAAAAAAAATTGAGGAAATGGTTGTTTCAATCTAATGAATTTTAAAGACTTTGGATTCGAAGATGTTTTTCGCTTTAGGTCAAAGATAAGACAAGCTTTTGTACTTATAGGCTATAGCACTTATAAGAAACTTATAAATAATCTACTATCATAACAGTCTTCAATTTGGATGTTGTGCATTTGTTGAGGACCATATATTTTCTAGATTTGTAACCCCAAATACCTAAATTTGTTATAACCCATGTCATATTTCAACCGTCAAGGGCGTAACGAACATGTGTCTTCTTATGTCAAAGATCAAGATAGGCTCTTGTAGTTGTAGAACTTATAAGAAACTTATAAATAATTTACTATCATGACATCCTTCAATTTGGATTTATGTGTGTAGAGGACCAAATATGTCAACTTCAGAATAAATTTGGAACGTGAAGCAAGATAAAGATAAACTTATTTAAATTTTATATTAAAATTCTTTATTTGTTTTTTAAATAAAATTCTCTATTTTAATTATAGAAATGTTGACAACAAAAATAATCATATAATTGCATTTTTTTTTAAAAAAAATTACCCTATTAATTCTGTTTTCAAATATTTTACCCAGTTATTACAAGTAGTTGCACATACATCCAATGCATAATTAGTTGCATGTGGTACAAGTGCAAATGTCACGTGACAATCTACCGTAGGATACACACATAACACATGTGCAACTGCTTACAAAAAAAAAAAAAAACATGTGCAACTAGTTGTGCACCAAGTTCGTGCACAACTAACTGGATTTTTTCATGTGGCACCATCGTGGTGTAATGATGTTCAAATGTGGGAAAAAAATCAATGCATATTATATGCGACATAATGATCGATAGATTTGCTCTAAAACTAATGAATACATTGGTCTGAGCTTGCTCTCAATAGTGTACCGCAAATTGCATCATCGTCTATACTTTCAATAGTAGACACAGACCACAACTGATGAACATGAAGATAACCCTAGGTGAATGATGGATGAAGACGACAATGACAATGACACAACGATTATGATATTCCACTAATTGCATACGCATTTGGTGTCACAACGATTATGATGGTGTATATTAACCCAAAGAGATATACAATTAATTGCATACGCATTTGATGTACAACTAGTTGCGCATGTGCTATGTGGGCAATTCACAAAAGCTTGTCACACGACAATTTTGCACATAATTTACAATTAGTTGCGGTGCACAAGTGACTGCATTAGTTATATAAAAAATTTAAAAATAACACTAACTCGTTAATTTTTTAAAATGGAATTATATGATTGTTTTCCCCAAAAATGGGACTTTTTGGTAAATAAACTCTAAAGTCTTAAATGGAGTAAATGTTTTTTTTTTTTTTTGGTAATCAAGTAAATGTTTTACCTACATACAAGTCTTGTTATTGTTTTTTTCCGCTTCATTTGAAAGAGTCTATTTGTAGGAGGGGAGATAACAGTTAGGTTTCAAATTACTGTATTTTTGTGGAACTATCTTAAATTATTATTTAAATGTGTAATTTTAATATTTTCTGAGACAATGTATATTATAATAGTTAAAAAAATAAATTAATATAAAATATTGTGAAACTGTTAAACTTTCTGTTAATTTTTTTTCAACCATCAAATATTTACTAACGTTTTTAAAAAATAATTACACTTTGAGGCTCGAGCAAAGAAAAACTATAGACAGCACGGTAAGAAAAACAAATAAAGAGGCGAGTGACTTTTTCTATCTTGGGTTTTTAACTTGGAGGGGCCCATATGCCAAACTCTGACTTATCTTATTAGGACAAACTACTTAAGGAAAAATAAATAAATAGCCGGAACAAAACTATACAATTTTATTTATTGGGATACAAACAAAACTATAGAATTTGATGAAAAAGAATCTGAAATTGAATTCAATAGTGCTATGCTGTTACTTCAAACTTTATACCATTATCCAGATTAATTTGATTATTTTGATAAAAAGTGATTATTATTGTTGAGATATGTAGTCTCACATTGGTTGTGTAGGCAACTAATGTGAAGTTTACAAGGCCTTTGACATTCCCACCCTTTGAGCTAGCTTTTGGGGTGGTGTATCCCAAGGTTCTTTGACATGATATCAGAACTTCAAAATCTCACTGCCTCCCACTTTCTTTGTAGTGAAATTTCCACATGTAGGTGGGCTTGTATGTTGTCCACCCTTCAAGCCCAGTGGACTCTCATGTGAGGGGGTGTGTTGAGATATGTAGTCTCACATTGGTTGTGTAGACAACGAATGTGGAATTTATAAGGCCTTTGTCACTCCCACCATTTGAGCTAACTTTTGGGGTGGTGTATCCCAAGATTCTTTGACAATTATGTAAAATTGTAGTTAGTATCGTTTGTCGGCCCATAAATTTCGTTCGTAAAATATTTAATTTATTTATACTTTCTCTCATTTAAATTTCATAATTAAAATCTTGTTTGTGTCAATCTATTTTTTTTTATAATATATGGAATAAACACACGCTTAAGAAAGATGGATAACTTACTGAGTTTCGATTTTCTCACGTGAATATAGAAAATTTTCTCATCTTGTAGACACATTTTATGTGTGATCCACATATATTAAGAAAATAAAAAAGCAAAAGAAAATATTGTACGAAAATCGAAGGATCACTAGTAAGAGAAAATAACTCTCCTACAATATGAGAAAATGTTTTTCCTAACTTAATAGGTGTAATTCAGTTAACAATACAATTAAATAAATGGAAGGGAACCTGGTTTAATTGTGACTAAATCCCGATTGATCGCCTCAAAGAAGTAATTAGAATTAATATATGAGAAAAGAATAAAGGTTTGTGCTCAAAGTTCATGGAGGTGAAGTTAGTGAACTGAACCTAGCAAGGTGGGAAAGTCAGTGAACAATAAGTCCAAAACAGAAGCGCTTTAAACCATACAAAGCTCAAATCCCATGGGCTAGAGAGAAATTAGAAGCTAATGATTGTTGCTGAACATGTAAGATCATTATATTGTCCCACTGGGATATTGAAAGAATCAAATCTATCCTCATTTCAATTACCAAAAGTCTAAAATTTGTGCTTTCTCCCTTTTCTATACGGTTTGTAAAGCTCCATTATCACCGATTTTGCCTCAAAAGTCAAAAAAGCAGGCCAAAAAACATCTCAACATGTTGCTCTCCAATGGAGAAGATAAGAGATAAATAAAGTAAGTGATGGAAAAGGGAGAACATACAAGTAATAATTTCAGGGTTTTATAATTCTCATGTTGAAGGAGAATTGAAATCTCATGTTGTAGAGATAAAAAGCATATGGGATCCATGTGTTAGAAAAAATTATATGTAGGACCCATGTCAGCACGGAAATCGAAGGGTGTGTAGAAAAATTGTAATTCTCATGTTGAATGAGAATTATAAAACCCATAATTTTAAGGGTTTTATAAGAGTTATGTTGTAGGAAAAGTAATTGTGTTATGTTATAGAGATTCGTTTTGCGTGTCGGAGTTTTTTTTCTTTTTTGCTGCGGGCCCCACAAAATGTTGTGAGTGTAGGAAAATTTTTGTGGTCATATTAAATGATAGATGATAAACCATAATTTTAATTACAATAAAAAAAGTAAGAGATGGAAAAAAAACAAACAGAGACTCATTGCCCAATTCCATGTCTAACTTGACTAGGACACAAATTGGTAAGTGGACATGTAATAATATTTTTTAGAATAAATACCTTTTTAGTCCCTGACAATATTTACGAAGCCTTTTTCAGTCCCTAGCAATAAAAAAGGGATAAATTGATCTCTGAAATAATACAAAAAGGGCCACGTTGATCCTTTTGTTAACTCCTCCGTAACGGCTCAACTAACGATGCCCATGTGGCACGTTAGTGTTAATGTACTGATGAGACGTTTGACACGAGAGGTGAAGAGACGATGTCATTTATGTACCTTTTTTTTTCCTTCCTTTCTTCTTCATCTTCTTTATTTCTTCTTAACTGACATCAAAGAAACCTTTGCAGCTACTCAAATCCTATCAAAATATCATTTCATTAACGCCTCCTGCACAAGGATAATCCTATTAACAATAGGCGTATAATAAAAATTAATAAAGATATCATAAGAAAAGATAAAAAAAAAAAATCATCCTTAAAGACTTCAAACTTAGCACACCTGGTTAATGATAAGATTTTGAAGCTTGTCACTATTCTTGAGCACTTCTGCGACATGAAACCAATCCTTAATAAAATCGAAATAGATGAGTTAAATATAGATTAAATTGTGAAACACAGAAATAAAGTTCTTGACACAGTGTTTCTTATAACACTTCATAATTCTAAATTAAATAATTAAAGTGTTAAATAAGTAATTAAGTGATGAATTAGTGAAAATCCCAAAGATTAGACCAAAATACAAAAAAAGGATAAAACGGTAATTAGCCAACACACAACCCTAGGAAGATAAAAATTGAGTAGAAGGTCTCAGATGATAAAAATAAGCCTGGAAATGGATTCAGAACGAATAATTGAGTGGACAGGCAAGTTTCAGAAAAATCAGTGAATAGTATTTTTTCGCGGGTAAAATTACCGCAGTCAGATTGCACCGTAAAACGTGCCAGTGGAATTTTGAGCTCTAGGTTTCAAATATGAATTTTAAATGGTCCATAGAAATAAGAAATATGATTTATGATAATAGTTGAGGAATTTAAGTCAATTTGTGGAAGCGTGCCAACGGCGCGCTGTAGCTTAAAGCAGTGTTTTTCCGAACAACCAGAAAGCTCCGAATTTATCTGAGTGAGTAAAATTAAAGGAGTTTTTTTAATATTAAAAATTAGAATTTCTAAATAGGTTTTAAATTTGTGGACTTTTAGTGATGATCGGAGGGAAATTCGGGTGAGTTTTAAATCGCGTGGGACCCGCTCCCACTTAAAGTCAAATAAAACACCTAAATCACTATTCACTATCACTAACCTCACCATTTTCTCTCTCTCCCTTCGCGCAACACCCCCTTCATCCCTCAAATCTGCTCAAGTTTTCTTCCTCCCCTAAATCAAGCAATACTTAACCAAATTCAACAAAGTTTGTGTTGAATCTTGATGGAAAACACCTCCTAAACCCATTGGTAGCCTTGTTTAGCCTTTAAATTGAGTGTGTGAGGAGATCAATAGCCATTAAGGCCGCGGTTTGCAAGGAAAAAAGAGGGATCATGATGCTTTCGAATGCTCCAATGGTGAAGTATACTTAGGTGGAGCCATATACCGTGCAATTGGGTGAGTTATTTCAACATTTCATTGGTTGAATTTTGAGTTTTGATTATTGACCCTAAAGAGGGATTTTGTGATATGTGGTGTTAGAGAGCTCAAATGGAAAATGTCTATTAGATGATAAAGTCTTAGAATGATGTATTAATACTAGAAATGCAATGAAAATTTTAAGCGAAAAATGGTAAATTTTAATTTAGGAAAATTTGAGTGCATAAAATGGATTTTTGAATTTTGTGTTAATGTGTTGTATGGTGAATTGTAGTGTGATTATATGATGATATGAAGTGATTGTGTGAGGTGTGGATCATAGGAATTGAGTGAAAATCCTTGGTTTGGCCATACATAGAATTAAGCCATTTAGGTATAAGTGAGTAAATGATGTTTTGAAAAATTTTAGTGATGTGTTGTGGGTTGAAAAAGTCATTAGATGGATTGTGTGGTGATTGGCATATGGAAGGATCAATGCAAAAATAATAAGTGTTGAAATTGGCCTAATGTGCCTAAAGTGGAATATTTCGCAAAACGTTGCGTAAAAGTCATAAAACAGAAAAACGACGATTGAACTAGCCTTTGGGTAACCTAAGTGAGTGGAATAAAATGAGAAAGAAAATTTAGAAAAATAAATTCTAAAAATGCACTGTTATGGCCGAGCCCTCCCTAGTGGTGAGGTGAAATCTGACGTTTTCGCGTTTTGACGTATTTTGACTGAAACTGACGGCTATGCATGGTTGTATAGGTTGCCATACGTGGATATAAACCCGGAACAGTGAAACAGTGGATTGCCCTTGGTCCTGGACCAAGTGGATTGAGGTAAGTGATGTGGTTTACACATGTTATCTTGAAATTCATGAGTGGTTTAAAGTTCTAAGTGTGTGGAATTGTCCTCTGTGTAGGCCTTCCCTGTATATCAAGTTGTAAGTGGAGTTCTGCGGAGCTCAGTGGACGGATAAAAAGAAAGGTAACCTCTTGGTACTGGGGCTTGTTCCCCTTTTTTGTTCCACCTTGCTAGTTGATGGCAACGGTAGGAAGTGTGTATGAGTAGTGTAGAACAGCATGAGCATGCATATGCATTATCACAGTGGGTACTTATGTACCAGATCTCTGGCTAGTAGATATTTTTAGCCTTCGGGCAAGTTTTTCGGACTGCCACTGGATAGGTCTCCGAGAGGGAGTTCCAGTTGACCCAGGGTCGTGGTGTGTTATCCGGATAGGAGCACACTAGGTTGTCTCGGGTGTATATGGTTGGAAGGGGTACCTTGGTGGGTTGTTCTCTGAACACGCCAGGGGTAGTACCCATAGGCGTATAGCCGAGGACATGGCGTGGTATTGGTAGCTACCATTCCCGCATGCCGTAGTTGTTTCTGATAATACCCCCATTTTCTCTAAATCCCTTGCTTTATCCCATTTTATAACAGTGATGTTATTTTTATGCTATTGATATACATCGAAGTGAACCATTGGGCGGATTTTTCTCCAGAACCTCTTGGTTACTGAGATATATCCGTATATCTCACCCCGTCTCGGGACATTTATTTCAGGCTGTACCAGTGGACATGGAGCAGCGGGCAAGAAGCCCGCATGATGATGAGTGGAGTAGTGATGCATATTTTTCTTTTTGGTGGCCACTTGACCTAGGATAGACTTAGAGCATGAACATGTATATGTATGTAGGAGGAGTCCATTAGCATTATGTTCATGTTACTTTGGCTAAGTTTAGCTATCATGTCATTTTAGTTTATGAATTCATTTGGTAAGTGAAGTTGTAATATGTAGATATTTGTAGTTTAAAGTTAAAGTTGTAAATGTAATTGTAATCCAGTATTGTAAATGTACCATGCATGTATGCTTAATATGATGGAAGGGCTTTAGGCCTATTTTAGGTTTATGATTATCTGTATGATGAAATATGCATGAAATTGAAAGTTAGTGATTGAAACTATAAAAGATTTGCAGGTGAACTGCTTATGTTTTAAGTGTAAATCGGATTGGGTTGTAAGTGCCCCAAGGCGTTGTTGATCCTTGTGTGTGCCACCCATTGGATTTTGCTGGATTTCAGGTAAAATTGTGGTGTTAAACAGCTTATGTAAATTTGGGGATTTTAGGAAATACAAAGGAAACTCTGGCGAAATTTCTGTAGAATTGACAGTTTTTGGGTGAACTTCGGGAGAGCATATCTTTCTCCATAGTGGTCCGATTGGGACTTGCCATACGCCATTTTGAAGCTTAAGATGTCCCCTACGTTGTGTCAAAATCCTAGAACCATTGGTGATGTGCGCAGCCCATGGTGGCTGATGGCACAATTTGCCCTGTTCTGGCCTGTATCTGTGGGCAGATTTGAGTCTGTATTGGGAAATTAATTCCCGCTTCGTTACTTGGTCAAATTAAGCGTACGATATATCAAATCGAAGTTTGAGGTGTCTAGTTTATGGTGTAAAAGTTTGAGAGACAGTGGTATTGTGGTTAGGTGCAGAATAATCTGTGAGTATTGGAGGTTTTGTGTTGTTTTGGAGTTGGTTGGCAATGTTGTTTGTCCAACTTCAAACGGTGATAACCGGAGCTAACGAGCTCGGAATCGAGTGTGTGATAGCTTGTTAGAAAGGTAATTGAATAAGGAAAAAGAATAACCTGAAGTCTAGGTTTGGATTTTTGTTTTGTGTTCACAAAAAAATTAATTAGTGAATCTTGTTAAGTTGGTAAAAATGTAAAAGTGAGGAATTGGCTAAGTGGGTTCATGGAAACCCCTTAGTGTCTTATACGTAGTAAAATAAAGTGTATAAATAGTTTAAGTAAGTCTTCCGCTAGTGTTTCAGTTACGATCACAGCTTTTAATTATTACGCTTTTTATACTTTAACTGTTCGCGTAATAATCGGAAAAAGTTTATTCGCTTTTTTATAAATGAATTGCTGTGATTGTAACTGCGCTTAATATCATAAAGATTTTATTTTGAAGAAGCAACATGAAGATGTATGCTTTCTTTTGAACTTTACTCAAGTACATGCAACTTCTATCTTTGTTCTGGTTCTGATACTTATGTTACTTAAGTTATGGTACACAAAATATATGAGGAATATTCTTACTACCAAAATCTTCTACTACTAACTCACTACCTATCTAATCACCATTGGATCAACATTTTTTCTTTTTTCAAAATCTTTTAACATTCTCTCTCTTTGATTCAATGGTAATTAGATAGTTAGTGAGTTAGTAGTAGAAAATTTTGGTAGTAGGAATATCCTTCCTCCACAAAATATTACAAAACAGTGGCTTAAAAAAAAGTTTTTTAGCTGCCTATGGCAAGTAAGTGAGGCATTCTTCTATTTCAATAGTAAAGTTGATCCCACCACAGATACAATGTCGGAACTTCACATCATGCAGTTAATTTACCGATTCATCTGTAGATCTGTTATAATGTATGTGCATATAAATTATGACGATGCATCTACTAATTTTTCCATTTTTTTTCTAATCCAGTCTTGCTCATTCAGAGTTATCAAGTGTATTCTATGAGAAGGTTCTCATAATGGCATGGGGGTATGTTAAGTTTTTGAATTGCTGTTAAATTTTCTCACTTGCAATTCATGATGAGCATTCAATACGTGATTGAACCAGGAGAAATTATTATGGACACTGGGGTATTACAAGATATATATAAAATAGAAATTAATTGCTTAAAGTTAAACCCAATTTGACTTTTATAATTTGAGTTTTTCCACCTATTTTTAACTTTTAAAAACGAGTCGGTTTCTATTTATGAGAGGTTGACCGAATTATCTCTCATCAGGCTCCGTGGTTCTTGTTGCTCGTTCATTCTCCAAAATCATTTTTTCTTTTGGTTCCCTGAAATCCAACCTAGTTGTTTGACTTTATAACTTGTGGGGAATGACTGGTAATTGCTCTACCTGGTGTCACAGATACAACAATGTGATTATCCTAGTTGTGGGTTTCATTATCTTCGTTTTTGCTACCGTTGTCGTGTTAATTCTGCAAAATGCAAACTCTCATTTAAATGAAATGATATTTTGATGGGATTTGAGTAGCTACAAAGGCTTTCTTTGATGTCAGTTAAGAACAAAGAAAGAAGATGAAGAAGAAAGAAAATAAAAATAAAAATTAAAAGATACATAAACGACGACGTCCGTCGTCTCTTCATCCCTCCTGTTAAACATTCTAGCCGCGTCAGCACACTAATGTGCCATATGGATACCGTTAGTTGAGCCATTATGGAGGAGTTAACAGAAGGATCAACGTGACCCCTTTTTTATTATTTCAGGGACCAATTTGTCACTTTTTTTTATTACTAAGGACTGAAAAGGCATTCGTGAATATTGTCAAGGACTAAAAAGAGTATTTATTCTAAAAAAATTGTTTTTCAAATATGAAACTATGACATTTTAATTAGAAAAAAAATAGCTTTAATGTTACTCGAGGGTCTCCCTCGAGTGAATTTTGAGTACCACTGCAGTAGGTACACCCTTTCTCCATTTAGAAAATAACAAGGATATAAAGGTAAATAAATAAAAAAATAAAGGATACATATGGTATTAAATTTTTCTTATTTTGGAAAGATGAGCTAGTGAATTCAGTACCACGATGGTATTCAAAAATTTTCTGTCGCCCTCATCCTAAGGACATATATGATTTATTAAAAATAAAATCCTTAAAAATAATTTTTACATGTGCTTATTCATTCGGCATCAAGTTATATATATATATATATATATATATATATATATATATATATATATATATAGGGTGAGGATCTACACCAGTGTAAGTTACACTCTTAATCTTGTCCGCTGATTTCATTTATTTCCAAGGGCTCAAATTTTTTAGTAATGTGAGCCATTGGATACAAGTGGATCAATGGTCAAGATTGAGTGTAAGACTTCTAACTCTTACACCGGTGTAAGAATATCCTAACCCGTATATATATATATATATATATATATATATATATATATATATATATATATATATATATATATATATATATATATATATCGAAAATTGCAATCCTTGTTTTTCAATAGATAATGTAGGCAGGACGAGAGGCTCAAAATACTTGCTGTCCACACAATTAAACTAATCCCCTTTCTCCCCCAATTCCCTTTTACCTTTTTCTTTCACCCTTGCAAATACATACTTCCACTGTTATGCAAAAGATGATTGCCCTCAAATCCATTCATCCTTCCTTCAGTACTACCTACATCAAGTATAATATCCACTGCAGAAGACTCTTCAGCACAAGAAGTTCAATCTTGTGCCTCTGCAAGTCCAATGAGTCAGATTCTCAAGCTCCTCAACCTGGAGATACTCGTAAACAAGAGCTGCTAGCCCAAATTGCCATGCTTCAAGCTCAGAAAGTCCGTCTTACAGATTATCTAGATGAAAGATCTGCATATTTAGCCCAATTTGGTGAAGAAGCCAATGCTGAGTTTGAAAAGATTGCAGAAGATGCCCTCAAAGGATTAGACGAAGCTGGTGCCAGAGTATGCTTCAACCTTTTGAGTTAATCATGTAATTCATGCACAGCATGAAGGAAAATCTGCACGTTAAAAAATTACTTCAATAATAATTTCTCTTATATTTACTTTGTGATTAACAGATAACAGCAAACATAGAGACTCAGATGCTAGAATTCGAGGAATTAGCAGAACTTAACAGACAAGAGATTCAGAAGCGTGAAAACAAACTAGAGAAGTTTGAAGTTCAAATGGAGGATGACAGAAACGAAGGGCTATTCTTTAAGAACCTCAGAAAGAAGACACCTGTTGATAAAGCAAAAGCCAAGGAGGAGGCAGAAAGAATCAAAGATGTAACAAGAGAAAAAGCTGGTAGCAAAACCAGGAAAAACATTTACCTCTTCTTCATTGGCCTGCTGACCTTTATAATAATTGATTCTATTGCCTCGTCATCAACTGATTGGAGAAAAATAGCAGTTTTTGGAGCTATTCTTGTAGGTTTAATTTCTCAGTTCATCTATGAACAAAATATGTCATCAGAAACTGTAACAAGAAAGACCAAGAATGAAGAGAAAAATAACTGAAGTTCAATATTTACTGTTATTCACTGCAAGTTTCTGGAAAAGACAGTATTATCAATGGATATGGCGTGATGTAATAACCCCAAGTAAAGGCTTAAAACTTGGGCCTGATAACATCACGCAGCTTTGCTTTGGCATCAACAACAGCAGTTGTCGGTGATATCACTACAATCACCACAATCTGAGTAACGGGATTACCATGTGATGCTGATGAAATTGTTTACATCCTATGTTAACACAAAAAAAACATGCTTTTCTTAATATCATAGCTTTTAGAAATGTACATTTAGAAGCTAACTTTTATCTATGCATCTTCTATCATATAAACATGTAAGGAGAAACTAATAACTATGCAAAGGTCATTGCTTTTGTACAGCTTAACCAGTTGGTGTATCAAATAATGAAGTATAATAATTGCTGTCCGAAACTCCCAATACCTTAAAGAAAACAACCAAATCAAGTAAAGTCTGAGGCAGATAAATATCCCTCAAACCAAAACAAATCACCCTTTCTGTTCAGACAACTCCAAACTTTAGGCACTTGCTCAAGGCAAGCTGTATTGCACCCAAGTACCCAACACCATTAGCCCTGCTGGGGTTAAAACCTAAACATATTAGTAATCCTTTTTCAGGTGAGATACCAACAAAATTGCTAATATTTTAATATAATGTCTGTAGCTGCTGTACTCAAAAAGTTAAAGAAAAAAGTAGGAGCTGAGACTATTACTTTAATCTTTTGTAGCGCCCAAAAGAATCAAGTTGAAGCCCCATAAAAAATCACTGCTCTAACTAGTATATTCCAAGTAATGGCAGTTGGCAGAACATCATGCACCAAAGCATCATCTAAAAACACAATTGCATCCGTCACTCGACCACACGAGCAGAGCCCCATAAGAGTAATATTATACGAAATGATGTCAGGTTGTAGCCCATCTTCTGAGATATTAGCCCAAATCTGGGATGCCTTTTCACAGTCACCAACTTTGTAAAAACCCTCCATAATGGTATTGTGGGTCACAAGATTAACACATTTCCTCTTTCTCATCATTGAATAGAGCTGCAAAGCATACTCCACTTTGCCTGAAGAACATAGTCTATGGATTACAATGTTGTACATAGTGGTATCAGGCTTAAACCCCATGTCCAGAAACTGATGCCACAACCTAAGGGCTGTGTCAATCATTTTGCTCTGACAAAGACCATCTATCAACGTGCTGTATGTGATAATATCTGGTTTCCACCCATTCTCCAACATTTCCTTAACGCAATGATGTGCGTCATGAAATCTTTCTGCTTTACATAATCCATTTATAAGAATATTGTAGGACACAATAGTTGGTAAGCAACCTTTAATGCTCATTTCCCTAAAGAATTGAATAGCACTGTCAACTTTAGAATGTTTGATAAACCCATCAATCAATGCATTGCAGACATGAGGATTCAATTTATAGCCATGCTTATCCATAAGATTGACAACTCCAGCTGCTTCCTCTAATCTTCCTTCTTTGCATAACGCATTTATCATTGAGGAGTATGCAAAGGCATCAACATCACCTCCCCTATGTTCAGCTTCTTCTAACGCCCGTAAAGCCATATTCAGGTACCCATTCTTACACAAACCATGAATTAATATTCCATAAGTAGTGGAATCTGCACTAAAAGCTGTCTCATTCAAGATTTCCCATAGCGATAATGCTTCTTCCACCTTCCTGTTTTCAAGCAACCCCTTGAGAAATATGTTATAACTCACCATATTACGAGAGCCATACTTCTCCATTTCCTCCCACAACTTAAAACTCTCATCAACCTTCCCTGCTTTACACAGTCCATTAAGCATAGCATTACAAGTAACAACATCTGGTCTAACCCCTCTCCCAAACATCTCCATATAAACTCTTTTGGCTCCATCCAAGTTCCCTGCCTCACTCAACCCATGAATCAGAGAACTATACGTAAACAGATCATGCTTCCTCTCATTCCTCTTCATCCTGTCCCATATCTCCAAACTCTGATCGAACTTCCCACACTTGCACAGTCCACTGATCATAACATTGTAACTCACAACATTTGGAAAAACCGATTCCTCGCGCAACAACCTCTCCCACATCTCATTAGCCTTATCAAAATCCCCCTTTTTGAAGAACCCATCAATGATCATGTTATAACACATCACATCAGGCTCCACCCCTCGTTCAGACATTTCATCGAACACCTCCAACGCAGAACACAAATCACCACACTTCGCCACTGCACTGATCAAAGTTCCATAAGTAAACTTATCAGGCCTCATACCCACATCCCACATCCACTTCACCAACCCTTTGGCCTTCTCGAGCTCCTTCTTCTTACACAAAACCTTCATCAGAACATTGTAAGTTTCCACGTTTGGCGACACACCCACTGTCTCAAAGTACGCGAAAAACTTCTCCGCACGCTCCCATTGCTTCGATTCCACGAAAGCATTGAGAAGAGAATTGAAGGACCTTATTCCAGGGCAACACCCAAAAACCTGTTCCATTCTTTGAAACAAGTCCAAGGCTTGATCGGGCATGGAGTTTTTGGCGTAAGCCTTCATCACGGTGAGTGCAACGTCTTCGGGGCATTTGCACTTCTGGGTCTGGATGGTTTCCACGATGCGGCCAACGTGGGCCCGGAGGAGGCTTGGGTCGGCGGCGATACGCCGCAGTATGTGGTGGAAGACGGTGGAGGAGTGGATGTAGCCGTGGCGGCGCGTAGCGTCGTCGAAGAGTTGGAGGGCTGAGTGGTGGTTCTTCTCTGCTTTGAGGAGCTTCAAAAGACGCTGCGGAGACAGTGTCTTCGGAAGCTCCACCATGGCACGGACAATTATGAATTAGACCTCACCTGACTACCTGAGTTGAATTATGCTCGTTTTGGTTTTTTTTTCCCCCTTAAATAATTAAATAAAATTATATTGAAGAGTTGTGAAAAGTTTTTGTTGATTTTGGAATTGGAATTTAGCGGAAGGTTATATTTTTATGAGTGGGTTGGCGGGCTAACAAAATAAAAAAAATATAAAAATAAAATACAAATAATTAAATTCTGCATAAAAACTCATATTTTTTTTTGCATAAAAGCATATAAAAATCTGCATAAAATCAACGGTTATCATTTTAATAATCACATATAAATATACATCTTTCAATCAGAAATAATTAAAAATTAATTATTAATTCACAATAAAAAGTGTTGTATAACCGTTGCGAAAAAGCCACTTGCATGCGGAAATACAAAATAATTGGGTAACCTAAAAAAAAGTTGTAAGAGATTGTAAAAAAAAAAATGTAACTATAACATTTCTCATGGATTTAATATTTCTTATCTTTTAGAAAATAAATTTATAATTTTTTTTATAGATATAAAAATATATGAGGTACTTTTATAACATGATAAACAATAAATTCTTTATTATTATACAATAATATTTAGAAAAATATTTCTACATTGACCGCAAATAAGTTATCTCCAACACAGAAGAAAAAATTATATATATAAATGATATTTTAATAAGGGAAAAACATCTATGTTTTTAAAGGATATAAGCTTATATCATTTTAGATCCTAATCGTTGATTTTCGTGCATCAGCGGTTATAATCTATTGGATTAAACTTAATGGGCCAAATTTATTATTAATTAATTAATAATTTTGATCCAATAAATTATAATCGTTGTTTGACGAAAATTAACGATTAGGATCTAAAATGATATAAGCTTATATCCTTTAAAATGACAGATGTTATTCCCTTTTAATAATATTATAAAATGTGTATGAGTGGATAAATTATTGACATGCGTGAGAATGAAGAGGAAGCACAAAACTTTAACTGCTCAAATCAAACTTCTGAAAATTGTTTAGCTTGCAATTGCAAGATAAGACAACTGAAGAGGAAGCACAAGCATTTTCATTGGGGGGGCGTGGGACTCAATCTTGAAACACTTTTCAAGTACCTCTTCACTCTTCAGTTTTCAGTAATAGTTAATAACTCGCCTGAGCCTCTCTTACCTTCTTTTTTGGGTAAAATTTAAGAAAATGATTCAGTTTTTTCATTTTCATTTTTTCATTCGGCTTCTCCTAATTGTACTAGTTTGAAAAGTCAAGGACGATTTTGATTATGAAGAAGACAAAGAGAAGTTAAATATTTCTAGGATTAAAATATTAAAAAGTGGGGGGCTTGATTCGATAGTTCATTTGCCAATATATATGTTATGTGTTTCAAAAAAAAGAAAAAATAAGAGTGCGTAAGAAGAAAACAAAAAATAGTGAAAAGAGAGAAAGAGAGTGTCGTAGTACTTAACTGTGAGATTAAAAGATTGTAGCGTGTTCTTCTAAAATATTCTTAATCTCTTTAAATTTCCAACAATTTTACCTATAAAAAGAATTAAAGCACAAATATAATTTTGTGGGTATCTAATTTATTGATAAGGGATAACATGATTTATTTATGGGTTCGTCTCTTCTACAGCAATAGCATATGGAATTTTTTGTAACAAACATATTTACACATGTGGATTCTGACATTTAAAAAGAAAGAAAAAAGTCAGGATCTGCATGCGTAAAATAAAATCAAGAACAAGCTTCGAAATAAAATAGAATACTAATTTCTTGATGATTCTTTGATTACATACATTAAAAAAGAAATTGTTTTGAGTTTTAAATCCAATTCAATTATATATGAATTTAACAATAAGAAAATACGTAAAATAAGAGTCAAATTAAGTGATCTTAATCTTTGTAATATATTTCTTTTAATTTTTTTATATTAGGTCTGTGTTATATTTCAAATATTTTTGTTTATAATATAATATTTTTTATTTTCGCCCCCCTCATTAAAATTCCTGTGTCCGCCACTGTTCCAACATGATGTCATTTTGGGTTGAAAGGTTAAAAAATTATAATGATAAAGACTGTTATTGTTAGGGAGAAAGTTCAGAAAAGAGAGAAGTTGAAGTAGAGAGAGAATTCGAGAAGAGAGAGAAGTTGTTGCAACTGGATCAGATGCCTTTTCTTATTTTCTTTCATTACTATTTAAACATCAATCTCCAAAAATGCAGAATTAAACTATACTATTTAATCATGCATAAAACCAAACAGAGTTTGGGCTCCTATTACAAATAACAATGACTACTATTTATTGGGCTCCTAATTGGGTCGGCCTAAGTAGCATACTCGTCCAGGTATTGGGCCGCTTGGGCTTACGTCTGGGCCTTAGTGTAACATCCCCCTGTGGTTGAAAAATCGCCACGTCCTCGAGGCGCTGCAAGGTGTCACCAGGCTCCTTCGTTGGATTGCTTAGGTTAGGTGACAATTGCACGGTAGAAGATGGCTGGGCAGGCACTGTGTCTGACATAGTGGATATGTCTCTTGATGGCATAGTAGTAGGTAAAACAGAGAGACCTGGAATGGCCGCATCCCCTTCGCGAACCTCAGATTCGTCCTCCCAGGTGGAGTCTTCGGAACGGAGCCCATCCCATTGAATGAGGACCTGCGGAATTTGGCGATTGTTGCGCCAAATTGTGCGTGCATCAACCACTGCACGAGGAGTATGAATTGGGGGAAAGTTTGTCGTGGATGAAGGAAAAGGATGAACTTTATGATCCTGGTGAGACTTGAACGGGCGCAACAGAGCCACATGGAAAACAGGGTGAATCCGTGAGTCTGGGGGAAGCTCAAGGCGGTACGCCACCGGACCAATCCTTTCCAGAACAACGAATGGCCCATAATAGCGAAGACTGAGCTTGTGGGAGGAGCGTCTGTGCACGGAAAGCTGCCGGAAGGGTTGGAGACGCAATAAAACTTTATCACCGACATTAAAGGTGTGATCTTTGCGGCCCTTATCAGTGATGGTTTTCATGTGTTGCTGAGCCTTGATCAGATTTGCCTTTACTCGGGAGAGAATGGTGGCTCGAGAAGTGAGTTCGGCATCAACCGCGTCATTTGCCGAAGACCCAAGAGTATAAGCCAACATATTCGGTGGAGGTTTACCAAAAATTATCTGGTAAGGTGACATGCCAGTAGAGCTATGGGTGGATGTATTATAATGATATTCAGCCCATGGAAGATGCCTCGACCACACAGAAGGAAAATCATGTGCAAACGCACGAAGGTAAAGTTGTAGACTTCTGTTTAAGCGTTCCGTTATGCCGTCTGTTTGAGGATGATAAGATGAACTAAATTTCAAACTTGTACCTTGCAGATGAAAAAAAGTTCTCCAGAAATTGCTCACAAACAGAGGATCGCGGTCAGAAATGATGGATTTAGGCATGCCGTGGAGTTTACCCACATTATGCCAAAAAACAAGTGCCACTTTGCTTGCTGTGTACTGGTTCGGTAATGGAGAAAAATGGGCCCCTTTGGAAAAACGATCAACCACCACCAGAATTGCTGTGAACCCAGAAGAGAGGGGTAGGTGGGTGATAAAATCCATAGCAAGGTCTGTCGAAGTTTCCTCTGGAGGAGCAATTAGTTGTAATAAACCAAACGGGGAATGATTTGGAGGTTTGATCTTCTGACATATCTCACAATTGTTAACAAAAATGGTAACATCCTCAATTTTTTTCCATGTGAAATTTTGGATGATCCTTAACAATGTCCCTCTGATCCCTGAATGACCACCTTGTACTAATGAATGCAGATCTTGTAGTAGATGTGAAATGAGGACAGAATTGGCTGGTAAGAAAACTCGGTTTTTATGGAAAAGTATATGATCTTTTATACGCCACTGAGGGTGAGAAGAGGGGTCAGATGTGATGGTATGCATAAGGGTGGAAGCATGAGGATCCGTTTGCAACTCAGCCTGTAGCACGGATCTGTAATCACTCAATGGACCAGTGAGAGCTGCTAGTAAAGGGGATTTCTCGGATGGAATGATATTTGGATGTCGGGACAAAGCATCTGCTGCTTTGTTGGCTCGTCCGGACTTGTGGAGGATGGTATAGTTGAAGCCCAGTAATTTCGAAAGGAACTGTTGCTGCTCCGGTGTTTGAACAACTTGGTTCATGAGGTTGTGAAGACTTTTATGGTCAGTGTAGATGGTGAAAGGGACGCCCAGTAGGTATTGCCGCCATTTGGCCACAGCGGAGGTGATGGCAAACATCTCGCGAATGTATGTGGACTTGCCACACATCGTCGGTGAGAGTTTCCTGCTATAAAAGGCTATGGGGTGGTGTTTTTGCAGTAACACAACCCCTATTCCCCTGCCTGATGCATTGGTTTCAATTGAGAATTGTTCCTGAAAATTAGGTAAGGATAAAACTGGTGCTGCAGTCAATAATTTCTTTAATTCAGTAAAAGCATCTTCGTCCTCCTGAGTCCACTTGAAGCCATTTTTAGTGAGGAGATCCGTTAATGGATTGGAAATAGCTGCATAATGTTTTATGAAACGTCTTTAATAGCCAGACAGGCCTAGGAAGGCACGTACTTGAGTCACTGAAGTGGGAAGTGGCCATGCTGCCACTGCTTGGAGTTTTTGTGGGTTAGGGGATACCCCATTCGCAGAAATCAGGTGGCCCAAAAATTGAATTGTCTGTTGCTCAAAGTGACATTTGGACAATTTGGCATATAAAGAATGCTTCCTCAAAGTGGACAACACAACATTTAAGTGGTTAAGATGATCTTGAAAGGTGGAGCTGTATACTAAAATGTCATCAAAGAAAATCACTACAAAACGACGAAGAAAGGTAGAAAAAACCTCATTCGTAGTCACTTGAAAAGTGGATGGAGCATTAGAAAGACCAAATGGCATGACGAGAAACTCATAGTGGCCATGATGGGTACGAAATGCAGTTTTGTGAATGTCATCCGGTGCCATGCGAATCTGGTGATATCCAAAACGGAGGTCCAGTTTTGAGAAGATGGTGGCACCATGCAATTCATCCAGTAATTCATCAATAGTGGGTATAGGAAATTTATCTCGAATGGTAATGGCATTGAGGGCTCTGTAATCAACACAGAAACGCCAAGAACCATCTTTCTTTTTCACCAATAACACGGGAGAACTGAAAGGAGACTGGCTGTGGCGAATTTGACCCAGTTGTAGCATCTCATTAACTAATTTCTCAATCTCATTCTTTTGGAAATGCGGGTAATGGTAAGGTCAGACTTGCACTGCCTTTGATTGTGGCTGAAGCATAATCCGGTGATCAATGTGTCTAGTTGGGGGAAGAGATGTGGGCTGAGTAAATACATCCTTGAAAGAATCCAAGAGTTGTAGGACCTCAGGGGGGTGTGAAGTGGGTCCAGTATCTGTAATATCCACAGCCTGAGTAGTGAGACACATCAAGTAAGAATCCACCGAATTTTAGGGCATTAATTTATGCAGCTATGCTGTTGAAAGAGGTTGGGTCTGCAATAAGTGTTCCCCTTGGAGTGATACATGTGAACCTTGAAAATCAAAAGACATGGTGAGAGCTCTATAATCAGTGAGGATAAGACCCAAGGTCGACAACCATTGGACCCCAAGAACAATGTCCGCTCCTTTTAGCTCTAGTACAAATAAATCAACATTGAAGGCATGAGATTGGATCAATAGGGGAATATTCTGACATACTGCACAACAGATTAGGGAGTCACCATTTTCCACTTGTACCTTAAAAGGTGTAGTTGACAACAGCAACAAATGAAGAAACTGAGACATACGTGGTGTGATAAAATTGTGGGTACTTCCCCCATCGATTAGTATCTGGACTCCATGCCTGGCAACAGAACCTTGTAAGCGAAATGATCGAGACAAATGAGTGCCAAATAAGGCATTAAAGCTGATCTCAGGTAGCACTTCGAACTCAGAAGAAGGCTCCTCCTTGGAAACCACCTCAGTAGGATCAGGATCATCATCCAGCCCTTCCAAGTAAAGTAATGTTGCTTTTCCTTTGCATGTGTCCCATGACAAATTTTTCATCACAATTATAACATAAATTCTTATCCCTCCTTTCTTGTATTTCAGCTTGAGAAAGCCGACGGACACTACTAGAAAATTCCCAATCAGTGAGGGAAAAATTCCCTTCCAAAACAGCAAAATTCCCTTGCAAAACCTGTCTGCGACGGAATTTGCGAGGGAACACAGTCCCTCGCTAAAACCCTCGTCGCAAATAGATTTGCAAGGGAAATTTGTCATACGACAATTCCCTCGCAAATTGCTACGGAAAAGTTCCCTTGCAAAAATGTAAATTTCCCTCGCTAACAACAGACCTATCTACAGTGTTTTTCCCTCGCAAATTGCGACGAAAATTGCGAGTATAATTTCCCTCGCAAATTTCCGTTGCAAAATTTGCAAGGGAAGATTTTGATTTTCCCTCGCAAAAGGCTACGAATTTTGCAAGGGAACATATTTATATTCCCTCGCAAAATGCTACAAATTTTGCAAGGGAACATTTTGATTTTCCCTCGCAAAAGGCTACAAAAATTGCAAGGGGACATTTTGATATTCCCTCGCAAAAGACTACGAATTTTGCAAGGGAATTTTGAAAATGTCAGCCACAAAAATGAACATAAATACATAAATTGAGCAACAGAAATCCAAAAAAATACTGGATAAACAATTAAATTAAAATTAAATAGTATATCAACAAAAGTGAACAACAACAACCATCAAATCTACAACTAAAATGTCTCTAAAGTTCTAAACAAATAAAACATACAAAAAATATTTGATATATCTCTGAAGTCCTAAAAGAAGTAAAACATACAAACAACTAGTATGCCTCTAAAGTCCTAACAAAGTCATCATCATCATCAGGGTCATCATCCAGCGCCAGTCCCTTCGACTTGTTGCAGTTGGGTTCCTTGTCCGGCATTAAAAGTCGGAGTTGTTCCTGCATTTGTTTCATAATGTCAGCTTGTTGCTTCATAAATTTCACTTGCTGAGTTAGCTGCTCTGTCATAGCATGCAATTGCTCCTGAATCTGGGAGTGGACACCCTCATCCTTTTAAGCTCATCTGCAAATACATTATTATAAAACAGTAAGTTAATTGTTTAAAATAAAATATTAATAGAATAGAGATTGAAAACATAAAAGAATTAACTATGCATTGAGTTTACCTACAGAAATACTGTCAACCTGGGTAATTCATGTAAGTATTTCTCACATATAATACACTATTTATAAAAATGGAATAAATACATGTATAAATAATATCTTTTATAATATTTTCCAATCTATATATTTTTAAATTTTGTTAAAAAAACTATATTTTTGGTGAAGAAAAACAAATAAAATTATTTCATGTTACGGTTTACATTGTGCAGCATAGGCATAATGATATTGTTTACATTTCATGTTAAATTTTCCAAAGATTTAGCTAAGCACACTTTGGGCATAGTAGTTAATTGAAGCCTACCTCTAAAATTCTAAAAACAAAAATTGAAAAAAGGGATACAAACTTTGAAACTAATCTATAAAGTTTGAAACCAATGGACCATATACAAATGAAGCAATAAGTCCACGCAAGCAAAGAACCTATGGACCGAAAGTGCAAGTCCCTACTTCTTTTGAATACTATTCCGATAAAGTAGTTTGTTGTTTTGGGACTGATCCACAATTTGAAAGACAAAGTCACAATAACCGCAAGATAAATCATATGTTCCTTTCCAGATTCATGAAAAAACCAAGATGCTATTACAGAAGTTTAAATATAAACAGGTTGACATCAAATTAATTTAATAATAAAAATTATACTAAAAAATGTCATGTGTATATTTCTCAAACTTAATAGGATGAAGAGTTTATGAAAATTTAACTTAATTTAAGAGAGATATTCTTGATTAACTTAATAAGCTCTGACTTGTTAAGTACGGGCCTAAAAATTCATAAAACCATGCTATAATAGCAGGTCAGAATGATAATTAAGCGTACCATTTGGGATGTCCTTCAGCTGCATACCATGGCCCTGAAACCCAAAGAGATCCACACGATCAAAACCAACATTTCAATCCTCAAGAAACTGAGAATAATTTGTCACCGTGGAGAAATAAAACACTGAATCTCCAAAAGAAAAAAGAAAAATACTCAGGAAGAGAAAAATATACATATGCACATCTGTGTCTATATATACCATTTCAATTGATAAAGCTTTTCTGGAGGAAGACCTTGGAAACATTTTAGGCGACGATACTGTGTATCTATCCACTTTTTTCCTCTCCCTACTTGGCCTCTCGCTTGTTGGTGTGGTAGGATCGTTTTCTTTATTTGACTTGTTTGACTTCACTTTAGCACGATCCTCCATCTCTTCTTTATTCTTCTTCTTCTTCGATTATGTGGAGAGACAGGTACCAAAACCACACAACCAAGTAAGTAACTGACAAAGTGAATAAATTATATTACAAATTATATTATAAATTATATCATAAGCACCACACCATCATGGAGAAGCTCCAAAGTTGTAGTAGTAGCAATAAACTAACACTAACCTTTCCGCCATTGACGAATTCTTCAAGCTCTGTTTCTGCAGCTTCTCTTCTCCTACTGCATCCCTGTCGCAAACACATTCACATTTTATCAAACAATGAGTATTTTTTTCATGAGACATTTTAACAAACAGCATACAAGCAGACATACATTTGGCCAAGAGTATCCATCCAACAGGTCATGCAGTTGGATTACATGATACAAACATCTCTAACTTGCTTATTGCAGATGGAAGCTTCAACCTTGGGTTGCTGTGGAGATCGTTGCCTTCGGTTGTGGTGAACGAAGGAAAAAAGCACACTGGTGTGGGTTTAGGGTTTGTCCAATTTGGGGAAAGCACCAAACTGGATATCTTAGTGTTATGAATATTGGCTGATGTGATTCAGATTTTTGGCATAATAATATTGGTTGGCTTTGAATATTGGCTGACGTGATTCAGGCTTAAAGCAAAAAAAAATGGCGCCAAGTTCAATTTATGCCAATCATTTTTGGCACCAAAATTTCATAGTTCCCACTTAAATCATGTGAAACTCCCTCCTAACATTAAATTTTTTTTCAAAGATCTCCCTATTGTCCTGTCCTCTACATATCTAGATTTTATATTTTGAAAATTCTCAACCGCAAGTGTGAGAGAATTTTAAAAAAAAATATAATACAGATTTTTAAACTATTAAAAAATATGTTCATAATCATTTGCAAATAATGTAACAACTTAAAATAATAAATTAGAAGATAATTAGATTACCAAAAAAAAATTAGAAGATAATTATAATAACATTCTAATTTTATTCATAGTAATTAATCAGAATTTCAAATATAATTAAAAAATACAGATTTTTAAATTATTAAAAAATTTGTTCATAATCAATTGCAAATAATGTAACAACTTAAATAATAAATTAGAAGATAATTATAATAACATTATAATTTTATGCATATTTAATAAATCAGAAATTAAAATATAAATAAAAAATACAGATTTTTAAATTATTAAAAAAGATGTTCATAATCAGTTGCAAATAATGTAACAACTTAAAATAATAAATTAGAAGATAATTATAATAACATTCTAATTTTATGCATAATTAATTAATCAGAATTTTAAATATAATTAAAAAATACAGATTTTAAAATTATTAAAAAGGAAAAAACATCTATCATTTTAAAGGATATAAGCTTATATCCTTTTAGATCCTAACCTACAATAGAATCCTACATAGGATATAATATTAATAATACTCAAAAAAAATAAGAATAAAGA
>JAVKPL010013374.1:0-74085 GCA_032173675.1 Gastrolobium villosum | reverse complement strand
AGTGGGTTGAAGAAAAAAGACTAAGGAAGTGGAAAGTACAGATTCTAAGTTGTGGTACACAGATATAAATAAAGTAAAAATGATTTTGGGATTATGATCGATAGAAGTTTCAGAGACAATATTGTTGACGTTAGAAGAAAAGGTGATATGATTGTTTTGGTTAAGCATGTAATTAGTGATTTAATTTTAAATATCCTCAATCTATATACCCCCAAGTTGGATTGCAATTAACTAATAAGAACCAAATTTAGGAAGATTTGGAAGAGATCTTAAGGGGATACTATGAGAGTACAAAATTTTCTTTTTTCTTTATTTTTATTTCTCTATTTCTTTATTTTATTTTTTTACTTTTACTTTCTTATTCTTTTTTCACTCTTATATAGCTTTATTTTTATTTTATTTTTCCTTTCAATTGTTAATTTATATTTTTTATTAAAAAATGTTTATATATATATATATATATATATATATATATATATAAATTTTATAAATTTTTGCAAATTACAATATGTATTTCCTGGAGAACAAAGTGTAACCTAGTGTTCTCCCGGGAGAATATAGTGTAGTTTGTAAGAATTTGTAAAAAAAAAATTATAAATATAACCCTCCCTATATATATATATATATATATATATATATATATATATATATATTAAATGTTATATTTATCATTTTTGCCTCTATCATTTTAGTTCTTTTCTTTTGGATTCATCTGCCAGACTACCACCACCGACCCCAACTAATTTGGAATAAATATATTGTTGATGTTGATGTTAATGTTGAATGTTTTGTTATATTACATCTTTACAACTTTTTTTTGGGTGAATTTTTTACAACGTATTTAAGTTAATATATACTTAATTTTACTACTAATACTATTTTATTTTAATTTTATTTTATGTGAAACTATTTTATTTATTTTTATTTATTAATTCAACCTTTATTCTTGCTTTTTTATTTTACAAAATGTATAATATGATCTTTTATATTAACTTGAAATTATAATATGATCTTTTATATTAACCTGAAATTATATCTAATGTATAATGTGTGTGCTATTTTTATCCTTTTTCCTCTATTTTTTTAGTACTTTCCATTTGGATTTATGTGTCACCACCAACCTCATCTAGTTTGAAATAAAAGTACTATTGATGTTAATGTTGAATCTTTTGTTATATTACATATTTACAATGTGTTTAGGTTAATATATACTTAATTTTTCTACTAATACTATTTTAATTTATTTTTAATTATTAATTCAACCTTTATTCTTGCTTTATATTATTTTACAAAAAACGTATAATATGATCTTTTATATTAGGGAAAAACTACTCTTATACTACATGTGATAACTTTCTCTCCTACACACCCTTCGATAATTGTGTCACATTTTTCTTTTCTTTTATTTTTATTTTTCAAATGATGGAGCCTACAAATTTGTCTATATAACATGAGATAACTTATCTCCTTTAACATGAGATTAATAAAACCTTTTATATTAACTTGAAATTATATCTAATTTATTTTTTACAATTTGATCTTAATATATTATATAATATTAAAAAAATAAATTTAATTATCAAATCTACTACCGATCAATCAAGGTCGGATCAATGAATCATTGACGAGTCCAATTTTATAACATTTGATTAGAAGTAAATAGATTTTGTCATCATGCTATTAACCTGTTGGTCACCCACTTTAGTAAGTTAACGCTTTTTTAGAATCCAAAGTTAATAAATAAATAAAGGGTTTATCATCTATCATTTAACATGAACCCAAAAAATTTCGTACACACACAACATTTTGTGGAGCCCGCTGCAAAAAAAAAAAAAAATTCTGACACGCAAAACGAATATCTATAACATAACATAATCACTTTTCCTACAACATAACTCTTATAAAACCCATAAATAAATTAGTTAAACTCTTCCATGGCTTAAAACAAGTTTCCTACAGTGACCTCAATTCTATGATTCATCTTAATTTGACCTCATATTTTCTCTTGATTTAATGCTTAATTAATTACCATTTATAGGAGAACACTTTAACATGAAGCAGAAACATTCTACTTAGCCTCTTAAATTCACATACTAATATCACAAGTACTAATCCAGCTAAGTAATATGTTTACAAGCCAAAGCCAAAGGACTTTTACAAGGCACAATATTGAAAAAGTTACAAGACTTCAAGAGGAAGAAGAAGAGAAGGTATCAATGATGGTTGTGTGAAGAGGGTCACTCAAATGGGTAGCCCAATTGTTAAGAGGACCTTTGCCAGTGGCAGCAGCTTGAACTGCAAAGCCAAGGAATGCAACCATTGCAAGACGTGCATGCTTGATTTCTGCCAATTGAAGTGTGGCTTTCTTCTCAGGGTCTGAGGCCAAACCAAGAGGGTCGAAGAACTTGCCACCTGGGTATAACCTCTTCTCTGGGTCAAGTTCTGCATTCCTCTGGAACTCAATGTATCCAATCACCACAACTTCAATCCAAATCAATGTTGTAATTGAGAATGGAAGTGGTTGCCCAAGGTATTGTGATCCTTCTACTAGCTCCACCTGAAAATTAAACCCCAACTCTATAGTTAATTAACAACAAGACCTTAATACTAATCAAATAAAGAACACACAATTTTTTTATGGCTAACTTATATTTTTTGTGTAATAAGGAATATAAGATTTAGTACAATTGAGATAGAATTCAACTCTAGAATCGAGTAATTGCTATATTGGTTGTTTGGAAAGCAAAATTTGAAATTCAATTTGATTATGTCAGTTAAAATTATTATTTTTGGATATTATCGTAAATTTTTAATTTTTGGATATTATCGTAAATTGAATATTTTCATCATATGTCTGAAAATCGAGATTCCCGAATAATCCTCTACTAGAGGCCTCTAATGGGAAGGGGTTTGAGTAGGTTATATGAGTGAAGTTATTGTGAGCCGGAGTTCAAAAAATTAGATGGGACTGAGGTGAGAGAAAGAGATAAAAAATTGAGGAAATAGAAGAAAAATAAAAACATTTAACACGCGTGTCAAATTTTGAACGGAAAGACGACAGTATTCAAGGAGCATATTAAAAAATTGCAGGTTATATGAATTGAGTAGGTTGTTTTAAATTAAGTGTTCAATTGGCACGTGTATATAAAATACAATAAATTGTCTTTCCCGTATCTATTGCATATTATAGCATGTATAAAGCTTAATAACACAGGATTCCCCAAAAAAAAATAAAAATAAAAATAAAAATAAAAGTTTAATAACACTGCATGCATGCAATAAAATCGAAGGCAGTACTTAGTAATCAGTACTCGTTAATTGGTAAAGTAACAGAACAGAATCGCACCTTCCCGGCGTCTTGCCAGGTAACTCCAGTGACCCCCTCGACGGTGAGGGCGCCGAGCGTGGCGAGCATGGCCCACCTCCCGTGGATGAGTTCGCACTCTCTGAACCTCTGAAGACCGAAAACCTCGCTGTACGGCTGAAACGGCGTCGATTTCACGTCCGAAAACTCCGTTCGGGTCCCGATCACATCTCCGGCGAGGTTCTTCGCCAGGTTCTGGTCAAGCGAGTCCAGATCGAACTGCAGGTACTCCGCCGGCTTCCCCAGACCGAACGGATCGAAACCGTAATCGCCGACGAGGCTTCCGTCGAGCCATTCCGGCGCCTTCGCTCCCGGGTACCACAACGGCCGATCCGAACCCGGACCTGGCCTCGCCGATTTCTTAGCCGGGGCGGTTTTCTTTGATCGGAACCCGAACCTGGCTTGTACCCGACCCGAATTAGAGTTCACTTCTCGGAGACGTGTTCCGATGAAGGATGATGTAGCTGCCGCGGTTGCGGTGGCCATGGCTTTGTGCTAATGTGCGCCGGTGTTTAGAAAAATGGATCGTTAGTTGAATGTTAGAGAGTGGGATTGGAGAATGGAGTTATATTTGATGAGTGGAAGCGATATTGGATAATCTATGGTTAGGGTTTTGTGACCGTTGGATTAGGCTGAGTATCCATCTGACGGTCGAGGAGGCGTTTGGGCTTATCCTTATGCTTATCTGGTGGTGATGACGTGGACACTTCCTGTGGACCCCTTTATGGTCATTGAAGGTGACTGTTCTGTGAGAACTTGTGGTGCTGGTTCACTGGTTGGATGCTTTCCATTGCAAATTTAAGAAAAGAAAATAAAATAAAAATATAATTTATTTTTCAGAGACTAATCCCTAAATTTTATATGGATTAATATTTTTTTATTATAGAAAATAATTTTTATTTTCTACACGTAAAAATACGTGGCATTCATGTGTTTTTTTTTTCTTTTCACATTATATATATTTCACACACTTTTATATATGAGTAGGAAATAAAATTATCTTATATAATATAAATAAAACTTATCTCAATTTTACCACCGGAAAAAAAGAGAGCATGCAGCAATATTCTCGTCATGGATATTTTATTGTAGTCCCAAATGCCAATTGGAGAGAAATCGGATTGCATTTTTTTTTTCTTTATATGGAAATGGTGCACAAGAAAAAGCTAATTTATATATATGTATTAATAAGACATGATTATTTTACACAACTATCATAATGATGATTGTTAATGGTCGGGTGAGATGAAAAAGAAAGATGAGGATTGCGTATTAAGAGGAATTCTTTTATTTGCTATATTTTTTAGGTTAAAAGTTTTTATTTCATTATTGACGCATTTGATGGAGTTTCACTGGAAATCGTAAAAGCCGTATTTTTTTTTTAATTTGGTACAGGTAAAAGCCGTATTTTGTTTTCCCTTATTGCAGCCATCTATCAATTTAAAAGATATCATAGTTAGAAGACATATTTAGCAACATAAAATAAAATAACATATGAAAACAAATTATATATGTTACGATTCTAGGAATCACTTCCCAAACAATAAAGACAAAGAATAGAAAGAAACAGAAATAAAACATCAATAACAAAACACACATGAATTTACTTGCTTCAAAAATTTGTGGTCAGTAAGTTGTTTACATCCAAAGAACCTAAAGAGGATTAAACGCTATGTGATATGCATTTTATTTAGAATCAAGAAAAGATAAAATGTTCACATTAGCAGTAACAAGTTACAATACAAGAATGTTCAAGAAATTATAGAGAAAGAAATATACATATACAGTACACCAACTTTCTCTGAAGCACTAAGATGAGATTTTCAATGTAACTCTCACAAACGGCCTCACAAACTCTCAAAGAAACCCTAACTATAGTGTTTGACCAGTGAAATATGCCATGTGTCAAGTGTCATGCATGTGTGTTTTGTTAATAACCTTCACAGCTAACAAAAAGACATTGTTTGACATTGTTAATAACCTTCACAGCTAACAAAAAGAAATTGTTTTGAGTTGTGTTGCTATTAACACAAACCCAACATATAGTTTGGGCCCTAGCGAAATGAATGCAAGAGTCTAATAGGCCCATTAACGGAATAGACAAACCAGATCCAGAACAGAATAATAAAAGGCTACAATAGAATATTGTATCACACATGATTAGTAATTAGTAAATGGAAAAATTACCAAACTCCTTTGGCACGGGTGATAAGGAATCTGGGCCCCTTAATCATAGGTTTCGAGTTCGAATCCTGGGAATGAAAAAAAGGATTTGGGAGAGCCGCCCCTGAAAGAGTCCGACAGTGCTCGATGGGGATTAGTCTTCAATTACGACGGCCCGAGGATATCCAACTTTGAATTTATTCAAAAAAAATAAATAAATGGGAAAAACTGATTACCAAAAAAAAAAAAGTGAATGGGAAAAACTACTCTTATCTTATATGTGATAACTTTCTCTTTTATACATCCTTCCATAACTGTGCCACCTTTATATTTTTTATTTTTTATTTTTCAGATGATGGAGCCCACAAATTTATCTATATGACATGACATAACTTATCTACTTTAATATGAGATTAATAAAATCCTTAGTAAATACTGATAATAAATCTCCACTTATTTACTAAATATATGATAGAAAAAGCGCATACAAGATGTTTATGGGCATTTGATCCTAGGCCCATATGCAAATGCATGCTTCTAAGGTGGTTTTAATTTTAGTATATTCAAGCCATCCCTAATTTTACAAACATGAATAGTTTTTGTTAATTTTAGTATTAATCTCGGCCTTTGCATGTGTCGTATGGTTAGCAATTTCAACCATCTCTTCAAGAATGCAAAGTTGAAGTAATAAATATTAAAACTAGATTAAAAATTTACTTCAATAATAATTTATGTTGAGCTATATGAGTTTACTTGCTTTCCCTAACTAATATGTGTTGTGTTAATTATTTAGGTTATACATAAAAATCAGCGTTTTGATGTTATTATTTTAGTGCTTGTTTTCAATCCATAAAAACATGTAATAGCTTTACAGACTTTCCTTTTATTAATATGAAAAACAAACTCTTTTGATTGTTCCGCATACACTGTCTCGTCAAGTTCACCATTTAAGAATATAATTTTAACATTTATTTGTTGTAAAAATAAATTTAAAGTAAATGTTACTCTATAAATGGGCTTTTTGACCCATATAACGCAAAATCAAAAACATTTTAATCATTTAATTATTGTTGGTAAATTATTTATCAATTTAATGCAAAAAATACATAAGATTGTGCGCGTTCAAGTCACACATCACCTTTATGCGTGACTTGAGCAAAATTTAGCATGTGTCTGTCACTTATCACAGGTTAGAAGATATGCATATATGATTCACGTCTTGCAAAGCGCGGCACATAATAGGTGTGCATTGAGTTTTGTACAAGTCATACATGGGATGATGTGGGACTTGACGCAAACCCCATGTGTATTTTTTCGCATTAGATTGACAAATTGTTCACTTTTGAATCAACGAGGGAAAATGTTTCCCTTTTAGCTTTAAATAAGCATAGATATTATTCTTATCACTTGATGATATCTGCGAAAATAGTTTGTACTTTGTTTTTGTCTAAATACCTGATTGACGGATCTTTTATTCTAATTTCTCTTCCTATTAAAAGGAGTAGCTAAGCCAAATACATTTTTACAAAAGCTCTTATAAAGAAAAGTAGTTTTTGTTTAATAAAGAGGAGAGGAAAAGGACATAAGCTCCCGAGAGGAGCTTTTAGCCTTTTGATTTTAACTTTTTTTAATAAAAAAATAAAAACATTTTTGTTTAGAAGTTCAGTACTGTCATTTCATTTTAGTCTTCATTTTAATATTTTATTCTTAATTTTAAACCTTACTATCCTAAAATCTATTCACGGCACTTCTCATATCCTCTTCTCCTTCTCCACCAAGGATACATAGGAAAAAACCAGATGCGTGTACTCTTTGCACAATCACACTCTTTTCAAAATAATAATAATATGTGTCAGACACTAACACATTTCAACACTCGCTCAATATTTTCTGACACGCGGTTAATGCTCCGACACACTTCGAGCACGCGGTCAACATTTTCTGATACATTTTTTTATATCCAAATTTTATTTTATTTCATTTTATCTTTTTAACTAAACATGAAAAATTAATTTATAAATCAAATATTTTCTATTATGAAATTTTACTTGAAAAATTAACAATGTATGAAAAAATTTTCTTTATATTTACGTTATGAAATTTGAATATTTGATTTATTATATCACTTATTACGAGCTGTTATATGTATTAAATATAAATTATTTATATTATATTATATATTAAAAATACTATTTAATATCAAAACGTGTCCTAATATGTCGAAATCTAATATTTTTAAGAATTAATGTGTTAGTATGTCGTGTCGTGTCATATCACATGTGGGTGTCATACAACATAGACTCTTTCTTTGGTGACAATGACGATGGTCCTTTTGAGATGACAACAAGGGTTGGAATTGCAATAAGTATGAGATGAAAGTGTTAAAAAAGTGATAATAAAATCATTGAGAGGATAATTTGTATTCAAGAAATTGATTCAATAACATAAGAAGTTTTATTAAGTGCACACAAGAAACCAAAAATGAAATAATAAGAAGTTAAAGCGTAACACATAAAAACATATGATAGCTAAATTGATAAAATCTGAGTCCAGTGTTAGATATTTTGTCTTTAAGACAATATTATCTTCTTTATGGTGTCCAAGATTAATACTAGAGACAAAAGAAGGAGAGAAGAAGATACTGACATTCGATTGTGATTTTCAAGTGGTTATTATAATAATATTTTTTATATTAAGTATGTATTATATTTCAAGTATTTTTATTTATAATATAGTATTTTTTATTTTCTCCCCCAATTACCCAATTTCCTGGCTCTTCCCTGGACACATGCATCATTCGTGATAAGTATTTTAAACTTACCAATCAAGGTGTGAAAATGTTGATTTTATGTTTTGATGTGGATCAGAAATTAGACATAAACCTTTCTCTTTTTATCATATGCTAGCGTATCATTAGACTATATTAAAAGAGGTGGTTCAAGTGGTATATATATATATATATATATATATATATATATATATATATATATATATATATATATATATATATATATATATATATATATATATATATACACTTGATTTGCTTAAACAAGATCTTAGGTTCAAGTCCTTATGAATGTAAAAAATCCTCTTAGGAAGAGCTAGACCCACCATGACGTGAATGTTATCGTCACAAATCAAGTATATATCACTTGAACCAAACCCCTTTAATATAGACCAATTATTCAAATCAATAATTACATATCTTAGGACATTTTTATGAATCATTGCCGAAGATGAAAACAATTGTGTTTTGTCAATTGCCTTTGCAATCATGGAATGAAAGGCCTTGGATGCTTGGTCATGATTCTTAGTGAAGATAAGCTAGCATATGATAATAATTATCCATTCAAAAATAAGGACACCTATGATTTATTCAAAAATAATAATAATTATTATTGGCCTATAATATATGACTACATTACAATGTTTGAATAAGTTCTGGTAGCTCTTAATAGTATTTTTATTCAATCAAAACAACCAAGTAAACTAGAGTTCACAATACTCTTAAATAAGAAAATAAAAGGAAAATAATTGAAACTATGAAATTATCCCTTAAAAAATAAGGATAAAAAAATAAAATAAAAAATAAAAACTCAATTAAAATGATCTCGTAAGTCAGAAAAAATTGCTAGGGTTCATGGTAAAATGATGAACCTTGATTAGAAGGCCGATTCCAAGAGCCCAATCAAATTTAAATACAATATGAGATGGTACTTAAATGAATCATTATTAGTAAATTTACCTTCGATTGACAAGCCAATGTCCATACTAAAGTCGTTCACTTGTTTGAAAATAGTGCATTGAGGTTCAAGCATATGATGTCGTAACCAAATGGGCCAAATCCATCACCACTAGAACAATCTGAAACATTTCTATTTACTCACATTTTGAAACTTGAAAATTCTACAGATACATAATTTAATTAGATTGCAGTTTCAATTTGACATGCCTCTTTTTTGTTTGTTTATTTTTTATTTTTGGTATAACATGCATCTTTTTTTAAGCTAGTAATTAGACTTATCACGTTACAAGTTAATAAATTTTTTTTTCTTTTTTACTAATAAATCGCCACGCAAACGCAAATTAACTTATGTTTTTACCTACATGATATTAAAAAATAAAATAAAAACGAAGTAGTGATTACATGGTCAAAACCACCAAAAGGGATAATTTAGTTTTAAGTTACAATTTTCATAAATAATTTGTAAAATTACACTTAATTGGTAAAGCAGCCAAGACTTCGTATCTTTTCCGGTTAATTATGGGAAAATATTTTCTCATGTTGCATGAGAATTCAATTCTCATATTAGTGACCCTTCGATTTGCATGTAAAAGTTTGTTTTTTTTTTTAATAAATGTGAGACTTACATCTAATTAAGTCACAACATGAGAAAATCAAATCCCATAATATCTTACAAAATTATTTAATAGTTAACTATTGAAAAGCAACAACTATCATTAGAATTTAAAAATAATAATATAGCCTATGTTTCTTTCTGTTTTGGAAAACAGTTTTTTAAATAAAAAAGTTAAAAACTCATTTGATAAGACTTATTTAGTAAAAAGATATTTTGAAAACTATAACTGTTTTTTATTTTTATTTTTAAATTAAATTTAGAGAACATGTATGAGTTGATTTTGTTTTTTATTTTAGTTTTTAATTTAAAAAAAACATATAAAACAACTATTTTCATAACTATTCTACAAAATAGTCTTAAAAACAAAAAAAATCAGAAGATAATCAAAGACCCATGATGTCCGGTGGTAACCGGTTATGGCAGGTGAAGGCCATGTCTCGGGTTGACTCATGTCGCGGCAAGACACCAAAGTGACAAAGTCTCCATAACTCAACCGGTTGGTCCGGTTTCATTGATCAAATTCAATGTGTATATTCGGTCGTAACCTCTTTCTACAGTTTCTAAAGCCTTTGTCTGCTTTTGGTAGTGGTACCATATTAGCTTTGATTCTCTGTTCTCTGTTTTGTTCTGTTTCGCGTGTAAGTTCCTCTGCTACTTCATCTCTTTCCATTGGTAACCCCTGTTCTTCAATATCCCTTCTTTTCTTTTTTCTTTTTTTGGTGGGGGAGGTTAAAGTTCTTGGCTTGAATTTCTGTTTGGAAGCTGAGAATTTTCAAAGTTTAGTTCTTTTTTGCCTTTTTTATTATTTGTGTTTGTGGGTTATGGTTTTGAGGATTTGAAAAGTAAAGGGTGAGTTGGGAGGAGAAAATAACATGAGGTCTAAATAGATATATGCTTTTTGTATCCTTTTCAATTTTCAATTTTTTTTTTTTCATTTGAATATGTTTACTGTGGCCTCAATGGAAGTCAAGGGAAATGATATATATGCTGCTATGATATATGACCTGAGGATTATGTATGTGCTTGTGGTTGTTGAATAGTATACCATTTGATGATTTACTCTCTATCTGATTTCTGAATTTTGATAGGTAAGTCACCTTAAAATTTGTATGTGTGTGTGTTTGTTTGTGTTTGAATTATGCTTTAACTACAAAATCTTAAATGACACACACTTTTCCCATTATTTATTTAGCTAATCTTGATGTTAACTTCTTAAAGTTTAATCTACCCTTCGTCCCATTTTACTTAAAAAAAATTCAATTCGCTTGTTTATATAGCTGTTTATTGTCTTGGTTCAGGAACTTAAACAATGAAGAATGCAAAGGGCAAGGGAACATTGAAGAACTCAAAAGAAACACTCAAGCCTGTTGATGACAGGTTAGTTCCTGTATCATTACTCTTATGTGAATTAGTTGGGGCATTTTGATTTTTCATAAAACTTTGTATCTCCTTATCCGGGTGTTGTTGTCTTTCTGGCGATTTGTTTATACCTAAACATTCTATTAATATCTGATTATACATACTTGATGGTGCATCCAGTGTTACAGGAATAGTGTAGTGATGGAACATATATCTCTATTGTTTTCAGAAAGGTTGGAAAGCGCAAGGCTTCTTATAAGCCTGACAAGAGTAGTGCGCGAAAGCCAAAGATGGAGAAGAAGGCCAAGAAAGATCCTGACAAGCCAAAAAGACCACCCAGTGCTTTCTTTGTGTTCCTGTTTGTATATCTGTCTTTATTCCTTTCTCTATATTTCCCTGAAGAAAAATTATCTGACTTTTCTCCTGGTCTTTGATAGTGAGGAGTTCAGAAAGACCTTTAAGGCAGATAATCCTGGTGTAAAGGCCGTATCAGCGGTAAGTTATGTGTTAAATTGCTTCATCTTCAATGATGATGCATTCTTTTGGAATAAGCATCTAAATTGTTAGTTGCATTCTTGATTGAAGGTTGCGAAAGCTGGAGGAGAGAAATGGAAATCCTTGACTGCTGCTGTAAGCTATATGCAATCTTTGATGCATAATGGCACATTTTTTATCTTTCAAATTTATTTTTAAGTAGATATAGTTTATCATTTAAGAGGGCGAGCTTGGAGTAGCAGTAAAGCTGCTCCTTTTGTGATTGAAAGGTCGCGGTTTGAATACGGAACACAACTTCTTTGCAAATATGCAAGGGTAAGACTGCGTACAAGGACCGCCTTCATCCCTACTCTCGGTAGTCGGGGTTTAATGGGGAGTAGTTTTTTATAGTTTATCATTTGTAAACAAATTTTGTTTCAATTCGAATCCATTATATCAATATAACTGTACCCAATGAACTCAATTTTGATTCCTCTCTTTGGAATGGAAAGGAGAAAGCTCCATATGAAGCCAAGGCTGCAAAAAGGAAAGCTGAGTATGAAAAACTTATGACTGCTTATAATAAAAAGCAGGTGAGCAACCCATGCCAGTTGTTCTATTGCGTGTGCTGCTTTGATTGTCTTGCTTACATGCTTTATTTTCTATAATGTTGCCAGCAAAGCTCAGCAGATGATGAATCCGACAAGTCCAAATCTGAAGTAAACGATGAAAATGATGAAGCCAGTGGAGAGGTAGTCTTGCTTCTTTCCTATTTTTCATTTATGTTCATTAGGTTATTTAGAATCCATTCTCTGTACTATCTTGAATTTAGAGTATGATATGAAAGAGCTTGGATTATCGGAATATTATATGCAATTACTTCACATGGAATTTGAAAAAAAAAAGAAAAAAAAAGTTCTTGATTTTTAATATGCATATCAACAGTTGTAGGATAGGAATTTTTGGACATGGATTGTACCTTTTGATTCATATTCTACGGCCTCTACAATGGTTTTGTTTCCCAATGAATTGAAATGCTAGGTTCCTTAATTTGAATAGGCATAAAAGCTATTGCTGCTAGGTTTTTAATTTTTCACAGAAGGGAAAGAAATGCTGTAGGTTTGTTGTTTTGATGATAGAAGCACAAATCCAATTTTAATAAATTTTGGGGATCATTGATTTCGTTTTTGTACAGGAGGACCACCATGATGACGACGACGATGATGAGGACGACGAAGAAGATGATGATGAGGACGACGAATGAGATCGGTGCTCAAAACTTTGGTTATGATGTTTGATTGCTGAGGGAGGTTATTATATATTCTGATTCTGCATACTAGGGTACTTTTTTTTATGTTTGTGCTGGTAGAAAAGACAGAATATGTCTTCTTTGCTTGCATGATATATTGCCAGCTACTTGAGCTTCCCTCAGTTATTGTACTTGAATTTCCCTTTGTTCATTCTAGCCTTAAATGGGTTGGTTTTAAGTAATATAAATTTCTTTTTTGTCAATGCATTGGCATAATTATGCATAGCCAAACCATCTACTTTCCATCGTACGCAAGGAACTTAGTATGAATGTTTTTTTTTTTTTGCTTGGTTCAAATGTTATTATAAAGTGTTGAAATTACAAGAATTTAGATAGGGAAAGAAGAAAAGACAAAATAAAGATTGAATAATTAAAATTAATATTGATTTGATGTGTTACCTGATTATAAATTATTAAGTACACATCTTTATTTATATTCAAATATTTACACACACCTCCCCTAGCTGCCGATTGCGTTAATCTTTATGTGATAGGAGTTTGGATAACGGGGTGAAAATTTTTATTCCTGAATTGAAAGAACTAAAAAATATTAATAAAAAAATAAGGGATGATTGAAATGTTACAAGATATTCTTTTGTTTAAAAAAATTCTCAAATTAGATGAATATACTGAAAATGAAAAACATCTCATCTTAATACTCTGTTCCTCCTAACTCCTCCGTCCATTCACTTATTATACTACTTTATGTCCAATTAACCTTCATTTAAACTAATGGATGCTTATCACCAAAAAAAAAAACTAATGGATGCTATAGATGTAATAGTTGATGAATTTAATAAAATTATTTTGCAATTGGGTAACGCTGAAAATGACAGTGCTTAGCACGAAAGGAAGAAACAAATTATTTATTAAACTACAAATGTCGTCATTAAATATATCAAAGTGAAATTTCCACATTTTTTTTCTAATAAAGTGGTAATATGTTGATATGAGAAAATTCAAGTTTTTCTTAGATGTTTTACAAGTAGGTTGGTAATGTTTAAGCAGCTCCAAACAATTTCACCCTGAGTGGGACCTATCCAGTTCTTCATATGCAAAATTTTAACGGCCATAAAAAAGGCAAGTCTTTGTAGGAGTAACGGAAATGGTATCATCAAAACTTCATACTGTCCTTTGATGAAAATCGTAAATATTTTTATCCCAAATTAGTTAAAATCGGTGGCTAATGAATCCAAATAAAATAAAATAAAAAAATTAAGAGAACAAAAATACAAAAAGTAAGCTGCTTTGCCTATGTATGCATGACATATCCCAAGCCAAAGTAAAAGAAGAGGATTAACGTCCGATATAGCAAACCGACCATATAAAAAAAACATAATATTGCATAAAAATTAAATATTTATTTTCTAGTCAAAAGTTACACAGCCAAAAGGGTAAAAAAAAATTGAAACTAATTGATATTCAAATTTCATATAGCAGTCTGGACTCTGGGGAGACAGATAATGACACAGACGTAGATACTTATGATTGACCAACAATTGAACAAAACAGAGAATATGCCAAATGAATATTTTGTGACTTTTTTCAAGGCACAAGCAATATGGACCAGATCAGATAACTGGCACAATAAGAATTATCAAAGTGAATAATACTATTTAAAAAAAAGCATAAAAAGAATAATACTATTTAGCTATTTTCTAAAATGGAACAATTATCAGATATCGTTTTCAAAAAAAATTAAATAAAGAAAAAAAAAATCATCCATTGAGAAAGTCTTGGTGATTATCTGATCCTATTGAAATATAGGAAGGTCATTTGGCGCTTGTAGGTTATAACTTGTATTGACTGATGCTGGAATAATGCTACTTGAGGCCTCTTCTCCCATCTCATTTGCCATCTTTAAGAAATAACTATGCCTGCAAAATTAGACCATTACAACTCCATAAAATCAAAGGGAAAAAGAAGTACCTTTTGAATGACACAAACTTGTGTCATTTTAGGTGTTTTACACAAAGTACGACCGGTCATATTTTATGTAAAACTGAAAAGTTGCTTTTTTTTCTCTCTTCTTAGTCACATCGCCGACGTGTAAAGTGAGAAAAAAGTAACTTTTCAGAATTACACAGAGTACGACCGGTCGTACTCTGTGTAAATCACTAAAAGGACACAACTTGTGTCCTTTTGAATGACACACACTAAACCCAAAACCAAAAAACACTCCCCATTAAACCTCAAAATTAGACCATTAGAACTCCATATCATATAAAAATTGTAAAATTCAATAGTCTGAAACAATTTCTATCTACCATCGAGTATCAGCTGTCAATTCAGGATGGAAAGCAGTCGCTAGTATGTTCCCTTGTCTCACAGCAACTATAACCTTACTTTCTTCCTCAGCATTTTCCTGTCATATTCATAACTAATAAGAAACATGGTAATTAATGAGGAAAAAATCCAATACATTATTGTAAAAGTTGATTCATTTGTAGTGGCAATTGGCAAGCAGTGTTTGTATTATAATTACTAGTAGGTGAATTAGGAGTTGTAGGGTTATTGTTGGAGACATTATTCATGGGATAGCAGAGATGTTCAATAAAATCATACTATTAGCTTATTTGTTTTTCAATTGCTAAGAAGTTTTGAAACTAAATGGAATGGTACATCATAACATTGCTTTCTTAATCACCTTCAACAAATGTAGATGCCTCTTAGTCTTAAGAAAGTTAAATTAAATGATAGGTATGGCCGCCGTCATGATTAATCATGGTTTATCTTACTAAAATAGCACCTCCAGTAAAATTAAGGTGTATCTCCAAATCTATTCCTATAAGATTAAGAAATAAAACTATACCGTTTGTACCACATTGGGAAAGACAGAGCATGCTAATTATTCATTAAAGGAAATAAACCTATCATCTGAGAAGCATTTCCACAGAAAACATCAAAGTGATGAAGGAAACATAACCAGAGAAAATACTTCCAGCAACACGCTAAGTATAACACAGGCTTAAGTGGGGCACCCACCTAGTCCTCACTACAACTGCCCATGGCAGTTTTCTTTTCCAGTACTTCTTACTGCACTTCAACCTCTAAATTCAAAATTATTGTCGCCTTGTGCTTATCCTAGTAACATGTGATTCAGCTACCAGTTATGATGGTTATCATTTTTTTATTAGTAAGAAACATAGATTAGCCTTAACTAACAATGCCAAAAGGCTATGGCCCATTGTTAAGAGTAATTTTAGAGTTGGCAGAGTTGCAGAGGGAAAAGACAAAGAAAGGGGAGAGAGGAGAGAATTAATTATTTGAAAGAAAAAATTTCTTCTGTATTTCATATAGCCATTATGGCCTTTATAACAAGGATTCAAAATATAAAACATAAAGACAAAAAATAAGAATGCTAACTGATACTAATCAGGGCTAATTGTTACCAATCTAATGTTTTTATTAATGGAAGATTGGAAGCTAGTAAATGAAAACATAGGAATTGAATAGCAAAATAAGATGCATAGAATGAGTAATATGTGAAGCCCGTATTTCAAAAAAATGAAAACAAAGCAACAAAATAATCAAATTGGGGTCAATTCAATGGTGTTCCTTCAATTTCTTTTGATTTAACAACTTATACTTGTTTGGCTTTTCAGTTTCTTTTATGAAAATTGATGAAAGAAAAAAAAAAGAACAAATTATTGAATTGTGTGATTCGTATTGGTAATACGAAATCACATCGTTTATACATGTATCATAAGATTCAAAGCCTTCTCCAATTCATCACATGATATGAATCGCTAGCATGGCAAATTGCATTGGATCATAAGATTCAAATCATGAATCGTGCGTATTCTATAACTATGATGGAAGCTAGTAAATGCTAATTGAAATCTTGCGAAGACCTAGGTGTGTAACATTCCTTCTCTCAATGAGATATGACTTGTCCTCAATCAAGACGTGGCTTGTGAATGGTTCAGGTGGATCTAGTTTGATAGGCTCGGGTGGTAGCGAGTCATCTATCATGTAGCAAAGACTCGCAAATATAAGAGGGGAGGACTTTTGCATTGATGCCTCCAGACGAACTTCTCGTTACAGTTGAAGCATAGTCCTTTCTCGTGTTGCATTACACATGCATCTCTTCCTCTATCAAGCGTTTGATAGGAAGCCTTGTGACAAGGGTTCGGGAGGCAACAGAGGCTCCTGAGGGAGGTTTAAATTGTTATTTGTTGCGGAGCGGCTTGCTAAGTTGAGACTCATACATGTGTGGTAACACGAATTCATCATGCAAGTCCATAGACTAATGAGTTTGAACCACCAGGTGCACTAAAAGTTGCAATCCAAAAATAAACAAGCTACATAAATGCTCGAGAGACCAGACCTGGCTGGTAACGTTCTCGAAGGCACCTTGCTATTCAAGGATGGAATCAGTCTGAGACTGCTTGAAAAGGAGGGCGGTAGAATCCTTATACTTAGAGGGACCAAGGCGGCAACATATGTCAAATGTATCCTGATTGGGTAGGAGGCTATTAGCCGCTAGACTTTGGTACCAAGTGACCGCAAGTGCATTGAGACTAGCAACAATTGATTATCTTGGTGCGTTTTATAATTTTGAAAATAGTGATACACTTGAAAAGCCATACAATTGGGTTAACCGAGGTAATAACATAGGAACATGAGGTGGAGAGTATGTTCATGCATTGGCGCATTTTTTGAACATGTGGACTTATGTATAATGCTGCCAAGAATGCTTGACATTGGATCGGTTGAAAATGGTGGTTGTGTTGGTTGTTCTTGCCAGAGGGTGGTAGAGGCATTGATCACGTTTGTCCATTAATGCCCTGAGACTTTCTCCAATAAGTTGGTTGCTTGAAAGTCTAGGCAATCTTGGCATAATTGTTCGACGACAACGATTGTTGCCCTGGCTAGCTGTTGCATTGCTAGTATTTGAGCCTCGTACTCCTGAGAATAGGTTGCTGGCATGGTGGAGGCAAGAGTTGATGAGAGAACTTATAACCATTCATTCATATAGACAATTTCCTAATGTTTCTCGACTCCTTTCTTCTTTAAGTTTCTGCTTCAAAAACTTAGATTTTCTAGGATGAGACTCTCTAGAATCCCAAGCTATGCCAATGAACCAAAAGGAACTTGGAAGCAATACAGCACAGGACTTGTATAAGTGCCAGAGTCACGCTCCCCTGCTCTGATATCAATCCTCAAAATATCAGTTTCATAAACAGAATTGAATTATACAAGTGAAGTACTCCATTTCTAATTCGAATTTTGTACTGTCAATCAGCCAGTAAATAACATCCTCAAAAATAAGTTTCAACATGTACAACTATCTATAATGTTCATCTGATCCTGTCCATCTGGCATGTTTTCATTAACTATTCATCGGACATTAACCTTTTAAATTCTAATAGATCTGGAAGTAATCAGCACTCACAACCAAAAACTAGAATCAACAAATGATCCATGATTAACTGAAATTTAAGTCAACAACATATTTACTATTTAGTGATAAATAACATAAAACTTGAGATAAGTTAGAAAATTACAAACATTGCACCCTTTTGATCTTACATTCATAACAAGGCAAGCTGATAACTTACTATAGACAGATCTGTCAATAACTAACCTTTTTGTCTTCAATAGAGGAATCAGAACTCAACAATCTGTCAGAAGCAACAGGATAACCAGCCAGCACTTGAACTTCCGGTCCTACTTCCAGAATTGCTGGAGCACGAATAAAAATTCCACGGAATGTTTCTGGACCACCTTCCTTGGATGTGAGCTCTGGCACTGAAAGATCTGCCTCAAAGCTTTGAATCTAAATAAACATATCTTTTCAGTTAAATGTGACCAAAATTAACAAAGTACAGCAAAATTTTTGTTTGTCAAGCCATGCTCATTATCCTCTTCCCTGATGTCATTCCATGCACTAATATTACTATATTTACATCTATAGATGAACTCTACGAATCTTATCATTTATAATGGCAAGAATGCTAAATGTTTTAGAACGAGAAAAGCAAACTCTGTAAAAAACTTAAACCAATGAAATTATTTTAGATTTCGATGCTTATAGATAATAAGAAACCTGAATCAAGAAGGGATCAGGTAGAACAGGGGAGGAAAAGAGTACTGAAAAGCTTCATAAGAACTTGAGAGCTCAGTGAATGAAGAGCTCGAATAACTATCAGTTGGCACCATTAAAAGCTTACATGTTAAATGTTAGGCCTTTCAGAATGAACACACACCTTTATTCTCGCCTAAAGAAAATGCTAAGCAGAATTTTTCACATCCAACATTCCCTAGATGTGATTGACATAGGCTTCTATTAATGTTTGTTTCATAGACTATAGCTTAAAATGCATAATGAATGTATTACCTGGCTGCCAAAGAAATTTCTATGCACAGTGCAATCAAGGCCACCAATCAGTTGTTGTCCACCAGTCTTCTGTCCTGAAATGATGTTTGTCATTCAAATGTTTAAACTATTATCAGATATTTTAGCAAGAAGTAAATTGAGACTAAGATAGTTGATATTGTCTGAAATTCAACACAAGGGCATAAAGGAGAAGAGAGAAACAACCAACCTATAGCTTTATTTGCCAAGAATATAAGCCCTGCACAGGTTCCCCATACAGGCTTTCCCATTTGTACAAACTCTCGCAAGGCAGGAAACTGATAAATTGAAACATTCAACATAAATCATCATGCACGGTCCTTATCAATGCCAAAAGCATTACATGATTCCATGAGTATAAAACTATAACGTTTGAGTGTAAAAGTTCCACAGGCAGGGTCAAAGCATTATTACCTAAATCCCAGCAAATCATGTCATTCAAAACCAAAAAACTAGACACAAAAAAAAACCAGATAACACATTCCCATTCCACCTTTCTCCTCTCTCTATCTCTCAAGTACATTTTTCTGTGCAACGAGAGAAGATACTCCCTTACCAAAAAGGAAAAAAAGGGAATATGGGAGGAAATAACCATAAACGTCGGGCTAGTACAAATGCGTTACTTTTTTATATATTCGGTAAAGGATGTACTGAGTCCTCGATACTCTCCTAGCCTTGAAAATATTTTCCTTTCTCTCTCGCTCGTCTCAATTATATTTTCCTTTCTCTCTCTCTTACCGAAGGGCAGGCTTGACTCAGCGGTAACCTTACCTTGCATGGTGTGTCAGGTAACATGACAACAGCCTCTAACCATTGTGACAAGGTTCCCTATATATCAACTTCCCCAGACACCATGCTATATGAAGGGTCCAAGGGTCTATAGTAGATAACCTTACCTTGCATTAGCTCTAGGTAACATGACAACAACACTAACCATTGTGACAAGGTTCCCTATATATCAACTATAGAAAACAAATCTAAAAACAAGAAAAAACTTTATACGTTAGAAACACAACAATCTAAAGTATACAATCAAATTATAATAAACCTTTTTTTTTATTTTCCCTAAAAAAGAGTAAATCTTCTTCAGTTAGCCAAATCAACTGATAACAAGCATGAAACATTCACTTCAAAAGAGTCATAGAGAAAAAAAAAAAAAGTTCGTCACTTTATGCAACCACGTTACAATAGAGACATATAAAGTCAATGGGGGTATCAATCAAATAGCACAAAAAAAGTTCCCAGACATAAAAAAATAAAAAAACTAAAAAATAAATAATAAACAGAACATACAAAGCAAGAGGCATTAGAAAAAAAGGGCTATAGAGAAAAGACCAGGTTGTGGAACTCAGCGAGCTTAGCCATGGTGGTGCTTTCTCCACCAGGGATGATAAGGGAAGCCACGGTTTGAAGCTGTTCTGGCTTCCGAATCTCCACCCCTTTTACTCCTAACCTCCTAAGAGCTGTCACAAACAATACAAACATCACAAAAGTTTGAGACTTTGGAAAAAGGGAATGAAGGGTCACACAAAAATAAATATATATTGAACATGCCGGCTATGTGTTCGTTGAAAGATCCTTGTAACGCGAGGACGCCAACGAGGGCCATGTTGTGAAAGACTGAAAAAACAGAGTTAGCAGCGTCTTTTGTTGTTTGTTGTTGCTGCTGCTGCTGCAAGTTTATATATAACTCGTAAAAATTCGGCGCAAGCTTGGGTTTAGCCTCAGAAATTAAGAAATTAAGGATAATGAGGTTTTTAATCTGAGTGTGACACTTTGGGTTAACTGAGATATCATATAATATTTCAATATTTATTTTTTAATAAATTAATAAAAAAATATTGTTTAAAATAAAAAAAGAATGAGAGCATATATCAGTTAGTGTTATCGTTACAAGTTTAAATTATGTATTTGAATCATGTAATCTGTTTGTTACAAATTTAAGATAAAGTTGTGATCCTCTTATGAACCCTAGGCCTAGCGGGAGTTTTATAACTTAAAATTTGTCCATTTTTTTTTTACTTATAAATTTTTTTTTTTTTTTAACTTAATCAGAACCTTAAGAATAATATCAGTATTTTTATATTATTAACTTATTTAAAGATATATATTCTGTGGCCTGTGGCTGTTGGAACAGCCGTTGTTTGTGTGAAGTCTGTACCCGCCAAATTACATAGGCCATGGGCCATGCCCACCATTTTTCTTTCTTCGTGGAAAATGATAATTTTTTATAAAAAAAAAATGGAATGAAAGGTAAAAAGAAGTAATAACAACCAAATTGACACATTATTTCAATTTTTAAATAAATTTTTTTGTTAAAATATCACGTTTTAGTATCCATTGTTAATTTTAACGGATCTAATTTATAAGATGTGTTGGACAAAGATTCATTATCATAAATAAAGAGGTTAGGACATATTGTTTTTGACAGCAAGTCCTTATCTAAGTGATACAATAACTCAACTGCATAAAAAATTATCTATTATTTGTCATGGATATAGATCCTCTTATATGTAATTTAACATGATTATATTATGTGGGAGGATCTTAACCATTAATAATTAAATTAAGGTGATGATTGTGTAATTTCTATCCTTATATTTATTTTCTCTTCTTCTTTATCACTATTAATTCATCAATGTATGATTATAATTGCCCTACATGATATAATCATATTAATTAACACATGAGAGAATCATCTCCCTTCATCATGTATTATGAGGACAAGACATATCGTTAGAAACAACTGTCAATGACCCGTTAATTCTAACAATAAATCTTTATCCAACGATACGGGATAAACTGAGTCTGTTGGGACTGGTAATTAGTCATAAAACGTGATATTTTGACATAATATTTTTGAAATATAACATTTGAATAATTTATTTTGAAAGATGTGACAATTCTTTTGTCCTCAAGAATGGCCATGGGATCATTTTTGTTTGATTCCAACTGCTGGTTCTGTTTTTGTTTAAGATTTTTGTTCGCGTAATCCATCAATTTCTTAAAAATAGAATAAAAATATTCTTGTAACAATTTTAGTTTTTTTTTAGATATTCACATTACTGATTGAATTTCCAAAACCAACACGAAGTTCCTTAAGTCAGTTAATTCGTGAAATAACCACTTATAAGTATGATTATTAATATAGTTAACGATGTCATTTTTGAAAAAGTTAATTGTTTTTGGTTTATGTTAGTAATTTACATTACTAGTTGGGAAAAATATTGCTACTTTTGTTGCAGAATTTTTTTTTTCTATTATTCACATAAAAATAAGTAGATCTCATAATAAAAAAAAAAAAGAAGAGAAACTATTAAAGAGACTTATTTAATTTTATGTGAGAGTGGTAGAATTTTTTTTTCCTGCATAATAAACCCTTCTTTGTTATATGTGAGTTAATATAGTATGGGTAATATTTATCTCATTTAACATGAGATAATCCATTTTCCTACACACACATAATAAATGTGGATCCCACTTTTATCTTTTCTCTTTCCAATCATTTGTGAGCCCCTCTTATTATTTTGTTTCACCAACATAAGATATGTTATCTACATCAACATAAGAAAAATATTCCACATATAGTATTTGTTAGATTAAGAGAATGTTTTCAACTTTTGAATTTAAAAGATTTTATTTTCCAGGCTAACATTCTCCGATGAATGTGTCAATAGCGGAAATTTTTGATATGATCCTTTCACTAAAAAATTGATACTTGGATCATTTTTGTTATCTTCTCTCCTCTTTCCTCAACCTCTTCTCTCCTTTTCTCACCTCCGCCTCACCAATTTTTTTTACGCCAAGAGCACGGAAATATCGCTCGCCAATAGCTACATCAACAACTTAATATAATATATTAACACTTCTTAAGAAAAATAGACTCAACTTACTTAAAGGATTGATTTTTTTTCATATTAATATCTCCGGTTGATCAGTCTAGTCCAATATGGATTGGGCTAACTCACACACGGTTGAAGGTTGAAGACTTTGGGCTGTGGACACTATTTCGTGGGTTGCTGATGTTCACTATGCTCGTGATGGTTGATGTATACTTTAGGCGCAATGGAGATGGGGGTACCTGCAAAGATACTCTGACACTCAAGTCAGTATCAATGCAAGGTTTATGTTATCTTTTATGGGAATCAGATTATCATACCTGGGTTTGTACCCTTCATATATTTAGCAAGTATTATGCCGCCTTTGGTAAGCGGCATGCCTTCTTATTGGTTGCTATGAGCTGCAGACTTATCTGTTTCAGTTGGTGCCTTTCTGGCTATAGGTCTATGGATTTGTCTATCTTCTTAAAGTGGTGGCAAGCTGGAGCTGTCTTTCGTGTGCTGGTCCGTATGCGCGGTGGATCTTAGTTTGTTATATGATTCTTCCTTAGCCTTTAAGTCACATAAGGTGGTTCTGCGCAATGAGGCCATTGCGCTTCTTGGTCCTTCTGCGCGATGCCTGGATCGTGCGTTTTGGGCCTGTGCATTGCTTGGGCCTGATAAACCTCTAGTTTATCTTGTTTTTATAGACTAAAATAATATAAATTATCAAGTTGAACAAGTCAAAAACTAGGGTTTTAATATAAAATCATGAACTTTATTAAATATGAATTAAATAATATATATTTGCTATTTTGAAGGGATTTGATGATAAGTGGAGTCAAATGTGAAGATTGGATATATGGAGATCAAAACTAGAAGATATGAGAATCTATCTAAAGAAAATCAAGATCATCAAGTTGTTGAAGAGAAAGCTTAAGCCCCATTTCGAAGCTTAAGTCCACAATTATTCCAAAATAAGCAAATAGCCTCTGCCTCTGGGCGCTTAAGCGCGGCCAAGAAGGAAAATTCTAGCTCGAAGAGCGCGCTTAAGCACACCACGTTAAAATCCCATGCAAACCTTAGGGGGCTTAATCGAGAATGACCAAGCTTAAGCACCCCGGAAACCCAACTTAGGCCCAATTCTAGGTATCCATCTACGACACGAATTCTTGGCCAATAAAAGCACCATTGGGGACTAGAATTACACACTTCACACATTCAAGAAGAGTTCTAGGTACTCGGAGGTAGAGGGAACTCGGAGAAACACCCAGTTCATGTTCGTGAACGGCGGAGATGGACCAAAATCAAGTCTACACTAGAGATATTGAAGATTCACCAATCATCTATGGAGTTTGGGGAAGCTTTTCTATTGTCTTTCGTTCTTGATCTTGCTATGTCTGGCTAAGTCTTTTAGTAGTTAGGGTTAGATGGAATTCAAGATATTTATTATGCTTTGAACAATTCGTTATGTTAATTTTCCTTTTTATCATAAATGAAGTTATTTGTTTTTAATGCTTTATATAGGCTTGAATCTTATATATTGTCTTAGGTAAATGCATGACAATAGGAATGTTGGTGTGTGATCCATATCTGATAATTTCATCATAAACTTTATGATTCTAGGGATAGACATAGGGTTTGCGTAATCTTTATGATTCTTGAACTTAATGCTTACCTTCTTGGGCAATAACCGGGGAACCAGGGTTCTTGCAAGATTGTAAAGGTTTTGGGGGTAACAAAGGATTGAGCCCTAATTACATAAGAAGGAATCGATTAAATTGATATTAAGAATGATTAACGTAAAGAAGGAATTCAAACGTAATAGAGAGAATGAAGAAAATCGAAACCCTAGCTACATTTTTATTTACATTAGTTAATTCAAATCTTTACTTTCTTGCTTTTAATTCTTGCGATTAATTAATTTTAATATTTAATATTTTAATTTTTCAATTCAAATCCTGTTCTAAATACAACTTTGATCGTCAAACTAAGGTTGCAATAGAGAATTGGTGATTGAACCTTAATCCTCGTGGGAACGATAACCTACTTTATCATTACATTACTTCTACGATCGATGCACTTGCCGTGAGTCGCCCAACAAATTTTTGGCTCCCCGACAACGGCGCCAAAAACTTGTTGGAGCCAAAAACTTGTTGGGCTACTCACAGCAAGTGCACCGATCGTAGAAGTAATATAATGATAAAGTAGGATATCGTTCCCACGAGGATTAAGGTTCAATCACCAATTCACTATTGCAACCTTAGTTAGACGATCAAAGTTGTATTTGGAAACAGGATTTGAATTGAAAAATTAAAATATTAAATATTAAAACTAATTAATCGCAAGAATTAAAAGCAAGAAAGTAAAGATTTGAATTAACTAATGTAAATAAAAACGTAGGTAGGGTTTCGACTTCCTTCAATCTCTCTATTACGTTTGAATTCCTTCTTTACGTTAATCGTCATTAGTATCAATCTAATCGATTCCTTCTTATGTAATTAGGGCTCAATCCCTTGTTGCCCCAAAACATTTACAATCTTGCAAGAACTCTAGTTCCCCGGTTATTCCCCAAGAAGGTAAGCATTAAGCTCAAGAATCATAAAGATCATGCAAACCCTATGTCTATCCCTATAATCATAAAGTTTACGATGAAATTATCAGATATGAATCATACACCAACATTCCTATTGTCATGCATTTACCTAAGATCAATATATAAGATTCAAGCCTATATAAAGCATTAAATACAGATAACGCCATTCATGATAAAAAAGAAAATTAACATAACGAATTATTCAAAGCATAATAAAGATCTTGAATTCCATATAACCCTAAATACTAAAAAACTTAGCCAGACATAGCAAGATCAAGAACGAAAGACAATAGAAAAGCTTCCCTAAACTCCATAGATGATTGGTGAATCTTCAATATCTCCAGTGCAGACTTGATTTAAATTTGTCTCTGCCGCTCACGAACATGAACTGGGTGTTTCTCCGCATTCCCTCTGCCTCCTAGTACCAAGAACTCTACTTGAATGTGTGAAAGTGTGTAATTCTGGTCCCCAATAGTGTTTTTATTGGCCAAGAATTCGTGCCGTAGATGGATACCTAGAATTGGGCCTAAGTTGGGTTTCTGGGGCGCTTAAGCTTGGTCATTCGTGCTTAAGCTCCTAAGATTTGCATGGGATTTTAACGTGGCGTGCTTAAGCGCGCTCTTCGAGCTAGAATTTTCCTTCTTGGTCGCGCTTAAGCCCTGAGCTGGGGGCTTAAGCGCCCAGAGGCAGAGGCTATTTGCTTATTTTGGAATAATTGGGGGGCTTAAGCTTCCTCTTCAACAACTTGATAATCTTGATTTTCTTGAGATAGACCCTCATATCCTCTAGTTTTGATCTCCATCTATCCAATCTTCACATTTGACTCCACTTATCATCGAATCCCTTCAAAATAGCATATATATATATATATATATATATATATATATATTATTTAATTCATATTTAATAAAGTTCATGATTTTTATATTAAAACCCTGTTTTTGACTTGTTCAACTTGATAATTTATATTATTTTAGTCTATAAAACAACATAAACTAAAGGTTTTTCAAACAATTTATAGATTTGAACATTGTTGTTCTCAACAATTAACTAAAATAAAACTATGGGAAAGTTTGGAGACGGCTAATCATGCTTAATGAATGACAAACGGGAGACTGATCAATTTTAAGATATCAGAGTATTTAGACTTGACAAAAATTAATGACACATCAAACTCAAGCAAACATTCACAACTCACTAGTCATAAAAATCATAACATGAGTTCTCAAAATAAAGAGTAGTACAATTCAAAATCCACAACACCTCTCTCAATGGGGATTTTATTGATTCACTGACACTCAAGTGTTTGAGGGTATATGTTTCACTCTTACTTCACTGAGTTAACACTACCATAAGCTTGTTTATATTCTCACTCTCCACAGTCTAATTGGTATACAAAGTCAATCAAGAGGTCTTTGTTAAGGTTGTACGTGGCTTAGGTAAAAGGGAAGGAATCATTCGGGTAAGTGACTTATTGATTAAAGTTCAAATTCAAAGAGGAAATAGTATAATTGTTTAACACATGTCAACATATTTTCTTATTCGTTATCTCGTCTTTTCTTCTTTCACTTACTTATATAACATGAGTTTTTTCTTTTCTATTCCTTTTTCTTTTCTCTTTTTCTGTTTTTGTACAGATATACAATTCAACCTTTTTCTTTTCATTTTCTCTTTCACCACTGTTTGGCTTTTCCTCTTTTTACCTTTTCTTCCATACACTAGAGTTTGATTTTCTTTTTGTTTCAATCATACCTAGTTCCTCATTTAATTTTGAAAATTAATCAATTCAGGTGAGGATGTGTATGGAGTGACTATTCATAATATACTGTCAATGAATAAACAGGCCTAGGCTCAAAGGGGCTTAATCTAAGAATAAACATTTAGGGTGGCTATTTGGCTATCTAGCTTTTAAAAAGAAGTGCCTCTATCATTTCAACAAATGTATACCATAGACCATCTCAAGGAGAAAGAAAACAAGTTCTAGAGTGATTCAAACAGTAAAGTTCACACCACAAAAAAACAATTTCTGTTTAGGCTCAACAGCTCATGGCTAAGGGTGTTAGACTTAATTTTCACTCTTTATTTGATCACTGTAGTTATTTTTCTCTTATTCTAGTGAGTTATTAAGCACGCTTGACTGACGCTCATTTATGTGTGAAAATAAATTTACACTATCATACTCTTAATCTCAGCAATCAATCAATATTCTGTAATTATTCACAATGCATAATGGAACTTTTAAAAATTCACCATCTTAAAATTTCACTAACATCTAGTGACTGAGGATGGATGGAGAATTAAAACTAAATTGAAAAACTTTAAAATTTAAAGCAAACTCATATAACTAAAATTCTAATTTAAACTAATATGAAATTAAAATAAAATAATACGAAATGATATTGAGAAATCTCCCCTGAATCATTGCATTTGCACTTTGGATAATTTCTGTGTAATTGTGAATTCCTTCCGACCATGTAGATTCTGTGGTCTGATGTATCGCATGGTAAGCCCTTTCTAGGCCTTAACCCTGGTGGACCTATGTAATTATCCGATCACTTGTCATTGCTTCACATTTTAAGAATTTGAAGATTAACGTGAAATAAGTAAAAGTTTTTATTGACCTAAATTAATATTTTAAGAATATGGTGTCCAGCTTTGAAAATTTGAAGACTATAGTAAAATATATATACAGTGGTGTAACATCATGCCCATATATATTATCCTAAGAAAATGATGGTTAAGAGCTTTTAACCAGAAAAATATTCCGTCAACAAAAATCACACAATAACAAAGATGATCTCCTACGCGTAACAGCATTATCCGGAAGTAAAATCAAAGATATCAGCATTTGAGCCTTCAGGAGCAAGAACCTTACCTCCCGTAGACCAAAGAACACCTGTAGCAATCACGATTCATCCTTCAATGAATGAAGGGAATATAATTATAAATATAAAAAGAAGAGATTGGACATAGAGAGATTAAAGAGAGAAAATTAGTTTATCAAAAGAGAGAGAGAGAGAGAAAAAAAAATTAGAAGAATAGAGAGACATTAGAAAGGAGACTTGAATTATTATTTATTTATTTTTATATATGTTGTGTGAGCTAATAATTTATAGAATTATAATTTCAATAAAGATAAGGAAATCTTAATTTAAATTTAAAATTAATAAGATAACTACTAATAAGATAATTTAAACAATTAAGATAAAGTACTCAAATAACAAATAACTAGGATAAAGAGATAATGATGAATCCTGGTTGTTACAACACCTCTCGCAAAACCTCACAATTTTCACTTACTTGAAAACTCCCCAGTCCCCACAAAGCCTTGTGAACTTTATAGCCGGGAAACTCTCATATCACTGTTGGATAAGGAAGAGAGCTCATGGTATGAGAATTATCGTCAAATGGACTAAGCAATACTTAGGGATGAAAATAGGTTATGTGGTCTATTAAGGACCTTAGATCTGAACTAATATATTCAGTAAAATAGAATATATTTAAACCTTACAAAACATTTGTTTAGAAAACATACCATAGCTCTACTTTTATAAGATTTGACTTATAAGTTTATAGACTGACTTATATTATATAATTTATTTTAATTAAAATAAAATAAATATTTAAATAATTTTAATTAAAAAATTATATTTTTATTTTTTTAAATCCTTGATAAATATTGAAGGTTTAATAAAATTAAATAGGCTAATAAGCCTAAGCCAACCGTTTTGATTTTTTAATATAAATCACGTCGAATCTATAATTAGCTTACACCAGACAAATAAAACAAGTCAAGGTAAAATATTTTACATAAACCTAATTTATTTAGATTAAAACCTAGTCTGACCCCACACATTTATATCCCTAATTGGAGTCCATCATAGTAAGTGAGCTCAACATTATACCTCAATCTAAAATCTAAAACCTTAGCTTTATGATCCCTTTAAGTTATATGCTTAGTTCATTCCTTCATAATGCCAAACTTTACCACTCCCAATTGAATTCCCAACATTGGGTATAGGCTATAGTGTCATGATGTGCAGGAGAAGAGGTGCTTTTGTCTGAGGAGTATGTGCTACAATGCTTTAAAGGTGTGGGAACTGAAAAAATGGGTGATATTTTAAGTGTGCATTGTGTAAGCGGTGTATGGACAAAAAAATAATTAACAGGGGGCAGCAAAGTTGTGTAACGTGTGAGTGTAGAGTAAAATTGTTGGGGAGGGAACGAAAGAGAGCAGAGGATAGAGAACTCAGCCTTGGTATGAAGCTCAAAATGGAAAGAAAAATTATCATTGTAAAGAACACAAGTTATTAGCATTTGATCCACTAATAAGATAGAATTTATGGACAAAATTGTGTATCAGAAATCAGTATTTACAATAGTCTTGAATTGTGTAAACATTGTCCGGAGTACATGGACATTGCCTTTAACTACTAGCAGAAAGAAAACTGGAAGACAAATCTAAGACCAAAATATAAATGTGCAGCATAAATGTGACTGCCAGCATATCAGATGAACTAGGATTTTTGGACTGGAATGAAAATTTTATTTGAATATGAAGGCAACATGTATTTACAAGTGCAACATGTCAGTAACAAAGGCTGCGTATAAGGATTTTCCGTCCTCTATACTTACAAGTTGAGGGGAGTGATTTTTCTTTTTGCTTTTAAAGGAAGCAACATGCATTTGCAGTTTGAATAACTCAACACAAACTGAAGATCAAAACCAAAACGAAATTTGAAGTATTCACTAAAAGGAGATTAAAAGTGCTGAGAATAAGACTTGGATATAGGATGTGGCACAATTAGAGACAGCTCGTCAATGCAGCTAAATTAAATTCTCCTTGTTGATTGAAGCCAAGTCACCTATCTCACTGCTGCTCATGTATGTGCAAAGGTCACCAGAGTTCACTAAAAGGAACTCAAAAGTGTTTAGGATAAGACATGAATATAGGATCTGGCATCATCAGAGGCAATTTGTCAATGTACATAAATAGCCTGTTTAAATTCTCTTTGTTGATTGAAGCCAAGTCATCTATATCACTGCTGTTCATGAAGATCCAGAGGTCACCAGAATTTATTCTTTTAAGACTGTCCCGACAGAAAGGGCAAGATTGAGATCGTGCATGCCTAAACCAACAGCAAAAACTTAATCCTCAGAAGTGACAATGACAGCAGAATAGCTATGCCAATGAATTAATCACTTTTGGAAAACATCTTAGATCAGAAGCCTAATATTTCTGCTCAGTTAAAAATTTCATTGGGATGAAGCTAATCATCTTCCAATGGAATATATGAAATTGAAAAAATATTTGTACCTTCTGACTAATGGTAGCTCTTTTCTTTCATATTTAGTTCTATTGTGGGCCTAAAATAAATACAACCCCAATTCTAGGTGCTTAATATCTTAAAATTGTCTTAGCTTTATTACTACTTTGTCATTATAAGTATTTTCTCCATCACTGATTCAAGTCTGCACAAGAGTTGGGGAGATAATATATGAGATTCAGACCATAATATAATTATAAGTCACAATTTGCTCACCAGTCTCTGTAGCATTTCATACACAATGAATGGTTGCACTTGGGCAACACAACCTTGTTGTTCATCTCCATGCAAATACCACACTCTTCTTCTCTCTCTATATCAATTTCAGATAGTTTTCCTTTTCTTATCATATCTTTTGGCTTGTACTTTGTATTGCATAACTCTTTTTGTTTCCTGTCTTCTACATCAGTGATTCCTCTTTGGAGTTGTAATAAAGAGGGAAAGATCACACCTGTTATTAGAGAGCGAAAAAGCAACCACATTTGGATTGTGAGCCACTTTTCTAAAGGAGAGCAAAAAAACCATTTAAGCTATGAAGACATGGAAAGGTTTCAAAGTCAAACGGGCAAATCTCAATGCACAAGATTCCCCAACTTATGAGGGTAGGGATGATGGTCGATTGTAAGCAGGCTTATCTTTGCATTGTTTTGCAAAGAGGCTATTTTCCAAATACGAACCTATGACTAAGGTCACAAGGAGCAACATACTGCTGCGAGGCTCGCCCTCGCATGGTTTCAAAGTTCACTGTTTTATCTCAATATGACTATTCCCTTACCATAAAACTCCTTCAGACTAGCTCTTCTTTCATATATGGACATGGTTGTCTTGCCATCCTCATATACCTGCAACAATCCCAACACTTTTTCATTACAAGCTTGACAATGAAACGGCAGCATTAGCATACACTATCATATTTGATTATGGATTACAGTTTTATAGTGGTCCATTCAAAGGTAAAGGATATAGGAAGTGTATAAATAGAGTAGGGGGAAGTTAATGTACCTTGTATATGAGAATTCTTAGCAATCCCAAAGCTCCAGCAAGATGACAATCAGTCCATTGAACCAGAAAAAGAAAAAATTGCGCAGCTGGGCTATAAGACAATCTCATTTGCAAGCAGGCGCCATCACATTCTCTTGGATAATCAGAAGCTCTGTACCAGAACATGTTTTGCACAATGAATTGGTTAAAAAATTATACAATGAAAAGTTTTCATGTTTAGGTTGAGAAAATTTCAATATAATGAAAATTCATACAAGAATTTCACAGGCTTATAAAATGTATAATAGCTACAGAAAAGCTTCTTTATAGCCTTCATATGGATGCAGCTTAAATTCACCTGTAAACTTATCTCATGTTAATGTGCCCCAAACAGAAGTCTCATACATTAGTATTCAAACAAAAATTGATGGCAATAAAATTAAACTGAAAATTAGGAGTGGCACTGTCATTTTATAGAGCCTTATCCCCAAGCATGAGTGAGTTTATTTGTAGACATAAATTTGCGCAAAAAACACCTACCATTAACATCATGAAAAAAAAATATTAAAAAGATAAACTTCAGATATCTTAACAGGGTCTTCCAAAATGAAAGCAAAACATACTAAGAAAACGGGGGTTGAAAATAAACACATACATACCCAACTAAATGATCCCTTTTTCTCTAATTAAGTCTCATTCAGGTGTTCTTCATTGAACTTTCTACAACCACCGCTTAGTAATCGGTGAAAAATTAAAAAAGAAAAAAAAAAACCAAAAAAATCTGAAATGACAAGGATACCAAAACATGCAAAAAAATTTCTATACCCAACCCAATTAAAAAAATGAAATAAAAATAGCATCTTTTAGAAAATTCCAGAATTTCTGAAAAGGTTAGTATTCAAAAATCACAAAATTCAACATTATTATAAATAAAAATGGACAGAGAAAAGGGTAGTGGGAATTACAGAGTATTGGCGAACTGAATGTCAGCTTCAAGAGCTTTGAGGGAATCTTTGAAGGACTTTTGCATCTTCTTCTATCACTCTTCCTTTGTTCTTCTTTTTCTTTTTCCTCAACCAATAAACTCATTCAATAAATCTCATGACGTAATTCTCCTCAAAAACCCAACCAGTTCCTCGTTTCCTTGCAAAATACGAGGTCCTAGAAAGCAATCAAAATTCAAAGGAAACTAAATTGAGAATCTGAGAGAGAGAGTGTGTGTGAGAGAGAGAGAGAGAAACGGTTGTGAAGGGGGTTTTGTGGGTTTTGGCTTGAAGGACACGTAACCCACTTTATGCATATCTCATCTTCTCATTTATTTAATATTATTTATTACCATGTCTTTAATTAATATTGTTTCTATGTTTATTCATATTTCATATAAATTAAAATAAATAATCTATAACCGTGACCAAAGTTTTAAATTTTGGATTACATCACGTGAGGCTATTGCGATTGTATCCTAATTTGAAATCTTGATGATAATTTTGAAATGATAATATTGATTCTCTAATAATTAACAAGATTTTCAATTTAATATTGGCAGAATCAATTTTTGTGGAATTACGAAAATGCAACTAACATTAATGTTCTCTAGACTTATCGAAGATTATTCGTGATAAATAAATAATTATAATACGACTAACAATTAAATATTTTATAAGAGTTATGTTATAGGAAAAATGATTGTGTTATGTTATAGAGATTCATTTTCCGTGCCAGAGTTTTATTTTTTATTTTTTTACTGTGGGCCCCACAAAATATTTTTTGTGTATGTGTGTAAAAAAAAATTTGTGATCGTGTTACATGATAGATGATAAACCCAACAACTAATCTTTATCCATAGGAATTAAATCTGAAAGCGACATGGTTGCATCACGTTGCCACTTGGCTATCAACTTGGCTTGCTCAAAGTCCTTTTCTACTCTCTACTATATAATATAATATACTTATATCTTCTTTTCATCAATCATCTAATCAGATTGTTCAGATTATAGGATTATTGTTCGATTATAGTATTAAAGATAATTATTATTGTTGTCTTACCCAAAAAAAAAAAAAAGATAATTATTATTGTAATATTGATGATTGTTAATTAATGCTACACAATAATGTTACAATCATAACAGTGAATTTATGAATCTTACAAATGTAATAATAATATATGGAAAGATATTGTTCAAAGAACAAATATTATAATATATATTTTTGGGATAGGATATTATGACACACAAATATGTTACGCACAATATTACGACCACATCTTAACCGTTGATTTCCGCCAATCAACGGTTATCATTTTTCAAATCAAACTAATTAATTAATTATTATTCGCAATAAATGATAATCATTGATTGGAGAAAATCAATACTTAAGATGTGGTCGTAACATTGTGCGTAACATTATTTGTGTGTCACAATATCCTATCCCTTTATTTTTTACGGGTGAAGGTCTTTTCTACAAATAAAAAATAAATTTATCTTCAATAGACATATATAAGTACCCAGGATACTATGAGTAAAAGAGAAAGATAGACATTTACCCAAAAAAGAAAAAAGAAAAAAAAGAAGAAGAAGATAAAAATAGAAAAAAATGGGATTTATTCTTTTATATATATATATATATATATGTGTGTGTAATAGATAAAATTATTACCTACTTATAGAAGAAATATTAAAATTTATTTTTTATCACAAAATATTAATTGTTATAAAAAAATTAAAAACTTATTTATCACTTTAAAAATAAGAATATTAATTTTTTTAGAGTTTATTCTTATTCTGTAGTTATTTTAATGGGTTTAAAGTTTCTAAAGAAATATAAATAACTTTATCTAATATTTATCAAAATATACACAAAGATATGTGTGGGGTCCATTTTTTTTTTCTCTTTCTATTCACATAGATTTTGGTATGTATTTTGGTGAACATTAAATAAAGTTATCTAAAGTAAGTTTAGAAACTTTAAAGGCTTTAATGTTTCTACAGTACATTCACTCCCAAGACGATGTCGTTTTGGGTTGGAAAATTAAAAAATTATAATAAGAAAGACTATTACAATCATAAAATAAATTATAATTATAAAAATATCTTAATTTCCATCACAAAATAATATCATTTTAAATTTGATCTCAGGAGAAAATGAACCCAAGTTCAAAACCTATTTTAATAGTTAAAACGAGAAAGTTCAATAAATGAGTGATAATTAATAAAGTAAGAAAAGTATAAAAATCTTGGACTTACCTTTGGTGGGTTGGTCAAACTTGTACTCCAGTCCGTTACTTAAGTTGGTATCGATCAAAAAATGGATGGACAAGATCGTCTTTGCGCTATTTGGGAGCTACGCGATAATATTTCCGATTTTTTTTAAAAAAAATTTAATATGAAAAACTAAAATATTTAAAATTACATTTGATAAAATTAATTTATTTTTTTATTTCAAAGGTTAAACTGATAGTCCAAAAAAAAAAAAAATTAGCTTCTTGATTCTTCGAAAAAAGATATTTATTTTTAAACCTGAAAGGTTATATATTATGGGCAAGAATATTGTAACAATAAGTTTGTGTTACTACCGGTCAATCTCACCGTTAGATCGTTTATGTTGATACAACGGTTATATTTATTTCCATCTTTGTATGTCATGATTTTCTAAATTTAATATTTTATATTTATTTTCACTTTTGTATGGTCATGATTTCCCATATTTAATGCTTTCACTTTAAATTTGGGGAATCATGACTAGGGGTGTTAACGGGCCGAGCCGAGCTTTGATCTTAACGGGCCAAACATGTATTTAAACGTGTCCGACTGACCTTAGCCTATTACCTGTCACGAATATATTATTGGCCCGTGGCCTGGTTTATTTACAAAAAATAAAAGCATGTGTGAAGCCTATCTTAGTCTGTTAGCATGTTAAAAAATAAAAATAAGATAACAGAATTCCACAAAAAATCAATTTTCAGATAGAAACCTTAGCTTCCAATTTACAGCAATAATTTACAAAGTCTACAATAAAAAAAATAAAGTGAGAGAAGGAAGATAACATGTTATATTATCTTAGCCTATTATAAAAAAAGTGCAAAAAAAAAAATTGACACAAACAAGCAGTGCACAGTGGAATGAATGAGTTTTTGTCGGTTTGTTTGTGTTAAGGAGGATGAAGGATAATATAGAAGAGCACTAGTAATTCCATAAATATACATAAATTCAATATATATCCAAATAGCATAATATAGAACAAAATCATTCAAAAAGTCTGTTAAACCAATAAAATGGGTTGAAATAAATTGATGAGAGAGAGTTATTACAAGTAGTATAAAAATATAAATAAATATTTATATATTAGGCTAGCCTGGGAGACTCTAAGGCCGAGCTTTTGAATTAGAGCCTGAGGCCTTTTTATTAAACGAGCTTTTATACAAGTCAAAGTCTGGTTCCAACACGAGCTTTTATTAAACGAGCTCAAGTCTTTACGAGTCGAGCCAAAGGCCCCTGGCTCGTTTACCACCCCTAATCATGACCATACAAAGATGGAAAAATATAGCAGTTGGATCAACATAAGTGATCTAACGTTGAGATTGATTGGTAGTAACATGATAGTAACACAATTTGGTTGTTACAATATCCTTCCCCATATATTATTACTATTTTTTCTTACTATTTGTAACTATAAACATTATTATTGTTGGATCAAACACTAATCAACGACTCTTATTTAATATTATTTTGTAATAGTTAATTTAATTTTGATAAAATAATAACGAAATAGATAGTAAGAGGTAGTTCTTATGATTCCCGCAATGATATATTTTTGACACTAAATTACTACCTTTGGCCTTTGGGATGCACTTAACCTTAATTATATATTCTATGCTAATCATATATATATATTGGTATCTATGCTAATCGTATACTTTAACGTTACACGCATATCGCAATTCAAGAAAGAAATTTAGTAATTCAACAAATTGCTCCGCAAAGGAATTAAAGAACCAATTATCCAATAACAATAAAATTATAATTAATGATAGCTTAATTTTAATATATTATTAGTATAATAATTTTTTATATAATTATTTAATAATTTATTTCTTATTATATAATTAGTTTGACGATATTAAAATGTCAAACTCATTAAATACAGTTTAGAATATTTTTATTTTAAAAATTTATCAAAATCAAATTCTCAATAGAAACACATCATCAGTAAGGACTAGATTGGGAAAATATGATTTTTTTCATTTTTCTTATACAGTGATGAAAATTCAACACATAATCTAATATAAATTATTCAATCCCTTTAACACTAGACGAATTCTAATTTCTTTCTGATTTATCCACCGATTCGAATGGTTTAATTAGGTTCAAATAATGATTATCAATATGTATATTCATATGGGGCCCTCTTTTGGATAGGATGAGTGCCCCAATATTTGCAGAAATTTAAAATATTATCTCATATTGTTTATGAGAATTATATCCATTATGTTATAGGAATCAATTTTTTTGTCATGTTAAAAAAGAATAAGACTATTTTATTGAATAAAATAATCTCTTATTTTTTTTAATATTATATATTTTGTCATTTTCTTAATATGACAACAAATTTCATTTCTACGACACGAGAATATAATCCCGTTGTTTATCGGTAAAATCTTGTCCCCTTCTCTCAAAAAGCATAAGCAATTTGGCTTTTGCAATCCCAAAACATTTATGCTAGAGATCCAATACCATTCTAGCAATATGCCATATAAGAAGGCTTTTCAATAAGATTCTTTCTCTCTAAATATAATAAATTCAAAGCATTTTGATATGATTTCAAGCTCATTTATTATAATAGAGCACAGCTTATTAGTCCATTAATAAATAATAATAATTTTCTCTTACCGTTAGCTCCCTTCATTACTCAATACTGTGGGAGTGGTTTTTTCCTTGTTTGTTTATTTATTTATTTATGCACGTTATGTCTATGCTAGTGCATATGATACAATTTAAATTAGACTCAGGATCATTTTACACTAGTGTAAGTTACACTCTCAATCTTATCCATTGATTCCATCTATATCTAATGGCTCAAATTTTTTAGAAATGTGAGCCATTGGATACAAGTGGATCAATGATCAAGATTGAGTGTAAGACTTCTAACTCTTACACCGGTGTAAGAATATCCTGCCCTTTAAATTATATTAAATTTTAGGGAAAGGATATATTTATAAATTTTTTGTTTACAAACTACACTATGTCTGATCGGTAATACATTTTTTAAGTAAACCCAAGGATATTCCCACCCCACATAGGATGAGATTAATCCCATTTTGTGGATCGAGAAGGCAAGAGTTTCTCCACTATCCACAAAGTATGTTTATCGGTAATACACTCTTGAGTAAAGTATTACTGAATAGACATAATGTAGTTTATAAAAAAAATTGTCTGATATAACCTTATTCTAAATTGTAAGTTATACCCTCTAAATTAAATTTTATGACACGCTCATATTATTAAGGATTTAGCAAGCATTAATAAATTTGAGTTTATCCGGATTTCCGAAGAAAGAGTTGAAAAAATAAAATATTTCTCCTTACAATATCAATTACGAAAACCTAAGAAGCACGGACACTCGTAAAAACAGGAAGAGTCGGGTCCGACACGCTCCGACACGGTGTCGGACACGCGGTTGACTTTTTCCGACACGTTGACCATTCCGACACGCGAATTTGACCATGTCCGACACGGTCAAATGACATTTTTGTAATTTTTTTGATTTTTTTAAAAAAAAATAATTTTTTTTTAAGTTTTTTTTTTTAATTTTTTTTAATTAAAATATATTAATAAAACTTCCACCTGATTATATCAATTTTATTCTTTTTTCCCTTAAGTAGATAAGAGATCATCTCAGCATCATTGTTGTCAATTCCTATTACGCTCTTGTTGTATCTCATTCTCTATGATCTCTCTCTAATATGAATTGTTCTCTCTATCTGATATTATATATCTCTCATCCCAATTTTTATTTTTTCTATTAAAGCTTCCGTCTTTATAACGTGTTGATGGGTATTATTAATTTAGTTTCATTTTTTTGTTAAATTATAAATATTAAATGAAATATATACTATATAAATTTAAAATATTATTTAATATTAAAACGTGTCCCAACGTGTCGAAATCCATAATTTTTTAGGATTGACGTGTCGAAGTGTCGTGTTGCTACATAGACGAAAACTACGAGCACTCATTTCATTAGCAACCATACAAGTGTTTAAGAGGTGTTCTAATTCTTTATTGGAGAAGAGAGAGAGAGGGTCCCATTTTTGGCATGATTTATCATTAAAAAAATTAAACTGTATTCAAACAGGATAACAAAGAATACAATTACAATAGGTTACAATTTTCGGATGGACCTTTATTATATATAGCTACAAACTTATTGGCTTCAGTTACGTATCGAAGCATAGAAAGAAATTAATTCATTATTATTATTGTTTATTTTTGGAGGATTTCCTTTCACGTTGAAAGTGAACCGACCAATTGGACAGTGATTTCTTGCATTGTTTAATTATTCACGGCAGTTATGGGAAGACTATATCTTATCTTCTACTATCTTTCTTTAACCAATCCTAATACTGCTTGTTAATACTTTAGTTGTAGGTTAATTAATCTTCATTCCATGAAATAGTAAACAATCCTAGTACAACCTTTCTTCTTGATAACAATTTTGGATTATTATAGCCAAAAAGAGTGGATAACTTTGGACAGTATGCTTGCAAGTGGTGGGGATCCGTAGTTCAAGAAGCAACAATTTCTTAATCCTATGGATTTGAAAATGATTGACCACAGACATTTTAAATCTTAATATATTAATGGTGAACAACTACTATGTATATCCTTTGCATATACCATTTTGAAGGTTTGTACCATGAACCGTTGCGCAATTTCTTCAACACTTAGGCAAATAGCATCTCATTGGCTGGCTTAGGGTGTTTGGTAGGGATTTTTTTTTAGTAATGTTTTTCAAAAAAATTATCCATTGAAGTGAGATAGCTAGTAATCCATTTTATATGTAAAACTTCGATAAAAATTACTGTTTAAAATACCACCTAGAGGGTGGTATTGTTGGATTGTTGGAAAAGTGGTTGAAGAAAAAGGTGACAAGACATTATATCTTTGAAAAATGTGACAAAAATAATCTTACCAAAGTGTTTAAAGAAAATACCAAAGTGGAGGTATATCTATAATATCACATCAAATTCTCAGTAATATTTTATAATCAACTAAACACAGACTTAGTAAATTTCACTTAATATTCCCAATAAAATGTTGGCTTACCATATAATTTTTTTGTCACATTCCCGAAATTACATTCCTGGTAATCATAATTTTCTGGATAAATTTTTTTTCCTCTACCAAACTCCTAATTTCTAACGTACCTTGGAAATTATTAAGCTAAAGTGATCATTTGTTGAGCAAATGATACTCTTTCATGAATAGGACATATCATGCTATCACCAGGTAGGAAGCCAGTTCAAACTCCAGAGCTATGGTGCATGAATATGACATGTTTACCTCTCCAGTGGTAAACATACATCCTCATTAGCTTGATTTTAAAGTTCACAAATTAATTAACCCCAAGGATTACCCTATAAACTATGGTATAGAATTTTGGAACAAACAATATCTTCACAGTGTAATTGTAACTCAATTGTATGTACAAAATGTATTTATTGATTGAGGCAAATAGTAGATAATTGTAAACATGCAAGCATTACTGGATCTTAAAAGATAGTTTTCATCCAAGTGCTACATATGATTGATATTACAACTTACGTAAAATGATATGTGCCCCATTTTTTGGCTGCAAAGTAAGCAGAGTGGTAGGAACATGAGCATAGGCCGGAGAAAGCTCAAATGAGAAGTTTTGCAGAAGCAATGACAATACTATCTTGGCTTCCAATAAGGCAAAGTTTTGCCCAATGCATATTCTAGGACCCCATCCAAATGGGAAAAACGAGACTTGGCCTTTAGTTGCCTTTGCAATTCCTTCAGAGAACCTTTCAGGTTTGAACTCCTTTGCATCATCACCCCAGATATCATGATCCTGGTGAATCAAAAGAATTGGTAGGGAAACAAGTACTCCTGCAGGTAGTGACAAGTTTCCAAGTTTCACACCCTTTTGAAGAGCTCGATTGAAGTAAATTGCAGGTGGGTATAACCTAAGAACCTCATATAGAATCATGATAACCTATGGAAATGAGGCAGAAGTTAGCACCAAAAGGGGTTATAATAATGGGAATTATTATTCTCATGTTACATAACAAAAAAAATTGTCTCCCACACACACAAACTCAAGATGGGCCCCACTTTATTTTTTTTTTCTCCTCCTGAAAGTCGATCCCACATACATTAATGAGTCTGTAGGAGATAATGATTATCTCCTATTACATGAGAAAAATATTGCCCTATAATAATAATATGGGCAGGTTACTTTTACAGTAGTGTAAAAAAAAAAAAAATTACACTCAATCTTGAACATTGCTCGGTTTACATCTAACAGCTCACATATTTAATGAATCACAACCGTTAGATATAAATAAGATTAATGACTAAGAATGAAAGTGTAATTTACACCGGTGTAAAATGATCCTGACCCATAATAATAATGATATAATAATAATCAAAATGAAACCATGTGATATACATACAATTTTAAGGTGACTTAACCCATCAAAGTTTGGATTTTGCTTGCCAAAAACTTGCAAAACTTCTTGTCTTGCACGTGCTTGCCATTCAGGATATTTACCCAATAACACCATTGTCCAAACCAGCAAATTTGAAGTGGTCTCTTGTCCCGCAAGGTAGAATAGCCTGCATTCCTCAATTACTTCTTGTTTGGTCATTCCAAGAGTCTTATTGTTTTCATGTCCTTGGTTTTCAAATTGATTTGATTCCAAAAGTAGGCCTAATAAATCATCACTGCTGGTGGTTTCGCCATTCATCATAGATTTCTCTCATTTTTCAATGATAGCCTCAAGTGAATCACGTATATCACTTTCAATTTCCTTCATCTTCCTATTGGTAGTTGTTGGTAGAAGCCTAGAATCATATATGTCTAGTGATGTTAATTATGAAAGAATGGACTAACCTATGAGTGTTAAATTTGTTTGCAATTAACATAGGTAAAACTATATAATAACTTGATCTTTGCGGTAGCAACTGTTATATAAGTCATTTTTTTGGTTTCCCAATAAATTTATCGATTATCCGATTAGTCCGACTCATGTATCGTCGGACCTATATTAGGAGTGGCTCTTCTAGGACTATTGTTTTTATTATTGGGACTTGAACTAAAAACCTCTGATTAAGACGAACAAATTCTTTTTTACTTGAACCAACGATTGTTATATTCACATGAGTCATTTGGTATGTCATATCTCTTTAATTTATTAGATCTTTTTCAAAACTAGATATCAAATATCTAGGTAAGAGACATATAGTAAATCAAAATCTGCATGCACGTAATAATTATTCAAGATCCTTATGCAAAATTATAATTTAGAGTTTATATGTTATATCTATAAATACTTGGACATCTGGGGTCCAATGGTTCTTTGAACTTTCATGAGATGCTTCGGACTACAGAGATCATGGACTTGTAGACACCAATCTCATGTAAAATGTGATATTGATAGGCTAATGCTAGGTACAAGCTTTCTAAGTACCTTTTGATTATGTCCATATTAGAATATAAGCATAGCAAACAACTTCGTACATTTTGTTACATAAGAAACTAATTTCCCTAGCAATAAATTGTAATAAGTTTTGTTTCCTTTATGAACTTGATGGTGAGTTTACTCATGTAAAATTAGAACATGATCACTAACTTAGTTGTCAAGTATATCAAAATCTAGATATGGCAAAAATGAACTGCCAACTTGAGTCGGCTCGAAAAAAATTTAGCCAACCCGCGGGTCAAACAGATCAGCTCACGAGTTATCCTTTTTTTATTAAAAAAATATAAAAGAATAATAAGGCCAATTCTGTGGGAAAAAAATTGATGTAAGTTTATGTTTAGCAATTTTAATTATCTTATATCATATTCATTTTTTTAAGCTTTGATATTTTTTATCTTCAATTATCATTTTTTTAGGCTACTTTTTTTCCCTTTTTTTCGAGTCAACCCGCGAGTCATCCTAATTTGATTCGGGTGGAGTTGTGTTAGATTTTTTGGCTCATTTATTTTTGAGTCAACCCTAACCTGACTCTTTTTTTCGGGTTGCAAACAGATTGGGATGGATTGAACCGAGTTGGCCTGTTTTGCTATCCTACCAAAATCAAAGTATAGACTTACCACCACATTGGAATGTGTGTATGCTTAGCTGTCATTAAAAGATATCCCTTCCGTTTTAGAAGTTCAAATATTTTTGTTCCTTCTGCATAGCTGCTTCCAAATGCTGCTCTAGAAATTACATCACAAGTCGAATTTTGAAGGAAAGGCCAGACATCAATCTCACTTGTTCCATCTGATGACAACATTCCCTTCCATTTGCTAATTATATCATTGCAGCTTTGAGAAAATGTTGGTAGCATATTCTGTAAATAAGTGTGAACTACATCATATCATATTATGAACAATTAATTCAACTGAGGTTATATTAATAATTTGATATTATATTTTTCTAATATGCCCTATAAAGATTGAAATCGTGACTATTCAACCTAAAAACTTAAATTTCATTAAACCCATGAATGAGAGCAATCCTTATACACATTTTTAAGCGATAGGATATTCTGACACCCAAGTTATGTTACACCCATGTGACACCCAGTCAATCTCACAGTTAGATCGCTTATGTTGATCCAACGGTTATATTTATTTTCATCTTTGTATGGTCATGATTTTTCAAATTTAAAATTTTATACTTATTTCTACCTTTGTATGGTTATGATTTCCCATACTTAATGCTTTCATTTTAAATTTGGGAAATCATGATCATACAAAGGTAGAAATAAATATAACCGTTGGATCAACATAAGTGATCTAACGGTGAAATTGACTGGGTGTCACATGGGTGTAACATAACTTAGGTGTCAGAATATCCTAACCCTTTGATTATATAATTAGTAAACAGATATATTGATAATTTTTTTTATAAATTTATAAATTATATTATATCTTATTAGATAAAATTTAATTTAAAAATGCTTTATTGATATGATATAATATAATTTATAAGAGTTTGTAAATAAAAAAAAATAAATATAATATCTTTCATATAATAATAAAAAAGTTTTTAAATACTTATACCCAGAAAATAAAAACTCTAGCAAAATGGATCCTCTCACGTGTCACAGTGGTGACTGTTTAATATAGTTTATGATTTGCCTCATTCCCAAAATATATGGTTTTGCATGCACTTATTAAAGCTCAATCTTTTTTTAAAATGAGAAATCATTTTCTCATGTTATTGGAGATTACTTTATTATGTTGTGAGTAGGGATGTAAATGGGATAGGTTGACCTACAGGAACCTATGACGTAACCTATATTAAGCCAGACTTGGTCTATTACAAATAGTAAAATAGAATAGGCCTAGACTTTTAAAAACCCTATTTAGAAAACAGGCCATAGGCTTTTTTGAACATATCAGGCCTATAAATCTACATCATATTATTTATTTTAAATAAAATAATTATTTTAATAATTTTGAATAATAAAGTAATATTATTTTAGATTTCTTTTAATTATTGAATGTTTCATAGGCTAAGGCTTTTACTTTTTTAAATATATATAGGTCAGGTCAGACCTGAAATGTGGGGCCTACATAAGCTAACAGGTCAGGCTAGACCAATTATTTTTTACACATGCTTGACCTATTTAAGTCAAAGCCTAGCCTAGCCTATTTACACCCCTAGTTGTGAGGTATCAAAATTTGTGCTATCTTTTTTTTCATTTTTTACTTTTTTAAGAAGTGGTGGGACCTATTACTTGTTGTGTCTATAACATTAAAAATATTATCTTATATAACATGAGAAAAGAGAAATCCTTTTTCTCGGTAGTAGTTGTCAGAGTGTTTGGTGGATCGAATTAACTTGTAAATTCGTGAAATTTGGCTCAACTTAATTTATTAAAAGAGAAAAACTCAAAAAAAATTCCTATACATTTCTATTTTTTTAATCACTTATTTTTTATGATTTTTTCAATCCAAATTCCTCGTTATAAACTTAACTAATTGTTCGCTTTTTCTACAGTTAATATAGATAACTTATTTATATTAAACCCAAAATGACATCGTTTTGAGGCGGAAATCTAGGTATTTTTATAATTATAATTTATTCTAGGGTTATTATAGTTTTTTCATTATAATTTTTTAGTTTTTTAACCCAAAATGACATTATTTTGAAAACGAATGTAAATAACTTATCTACATTCACTGTAGAAACATTGAAGCCTAATTAATATGCTTATTTTATTCTTCTTAAAAGAAAACAATAGAGAGATGACAAAAAAAAAAGTAATATCAAATATTTTAAAATTTTACAATACTTATAGAAAAGACTAAAAAAAATTGTTGAAGTAAGACTTGATGGAATGTGAATTAGATTGACGGATTATGTGTTTGAGAATATATTGAAAGAAAGTTATTGACACTATAGAGGGTTAGACTCATTTTTCTTCATATCGACCAGACTTGAAAAATATTTCGTTAAAGGAAGTTATTGGTGGTAGTCCATTTTTAGTCATATTTTACCTCATTTATTTATTTAATTACTTCCCTCTCATTTCTTTGTCTCTCTTATCTATCTATCTTTCTTTTCATTTTATTTTTTTTCTCTCATTTATTCTATTTAAGTTTATTTATTTCATTCACCTTTCATAATTAAAATAACCTAATTTTTTTTCTAATTTTAGTACAAGAGTACTACCTATACTCTAATACTAAAGATATATTCTCCATTGCAAAACCCCTAGGCGGCGTTTGGTAGATGATAAAAAATTTATCTGGAAATCACGATTTTCGGGAATATGATGGGAAAATAAAATTTTTGGGAATGTTACCAAAATTCTGTTTGGTAGGCCAAATTATTCTCGGGAATGTTGGTTCAATTTTACTGATGGTATGTTTGGTTGATTGTAAAATATTATTGGGAATGTGGAGTAATTTTACAAAAATAACCTCACCTTCATTCTTTTCTTCAACATTGTTTTTTTTTTGGATATTTCTTCAACATTGTTCATTTTTACCATTGTCGTTCTAATTTATTTTCAGATCCAGGAAGAGGACCATTCAAGGAATGTGCTATGTCCCAAGCCACATTCGAACTCGCACTAGAGAACCACAACAAAAACGCACCAACAATTCTTGACACGTGCAGCAAATTATACCCTAAAAACACAAAGGGATTCAAAGAAAATATATCGGGATCTGAATTCATCGAAAATAGCCAATCATTCTTCATCTCTCACCACAAAATCACTCCATATATTCAACAACCTGTAAAGAGTGATTTTATTATTTTATTTTTTGCTGAAAAATTTTCAATAATCGCAAATTGAGAAGAAAGTAAAAAAAACAAAACAAAACAAAACAAAACAAAATGGTGGATAATCATGATGGTTATTTTGGCCGATGGATGGTGTAGGTTGTATGTTGATGAAGAAGATGGACATGTGGTGGTGGCTTCATGGTGTAGAAGAGAACTAGGCGGTCTGGGTAAGAGAAAACGTGGTCAAGGACAAAGACGATGGAGGCTATTTTTGTCAACAAAATATTATGTGATTTTCTCAACCTATGGGAATCAAAAATTACCACCCTTTGGGTGGTATTTTGAGGTGGGATTTTATTCCACAAATTACACTAAAAAAGGAATCCTGAGAATTTTTTTCAAATTGTGATACCAAACATGGTATTTTTAGAATCTCATCCTCACTTTCTTGGACATCATATCCTATACCAAACATTATCCTAAATTTACCTAAAAGAGGGTGGCCAACATCTATAGTGTGCATCTATGATGCACGGACACTGACACGGGACACGACACAACACGCCGACACGTTAATTCTAAAAAAATGTATATTTCGAGACGTTGGGACACACTTTGGAGGGAAGCAACATTGTGTCTAAAAAAACGTATATTGCCCTGAATTTTTTCATTGTTGAAGCCACATTTTGATGCAAGACATACCATATAGGTGTCCACAAAGAAGACAACAAATGTGATGTTATTGAAGTTAGTGCCAAAGCATTTATATTCATTTGAATCAAAATGTTCTTCCCTTTCAATTCCGTGACTTTTGTTTTCCTCATCTTTCGCACAATTCTGCATTTTATCCATATAACAATTACTTCGTTAAAGGCAAGACTACCAGGACAATTTTGTGAAGCCCTAGGCGATGACACAATGACGAGAACTGCTTTGCATCCAATGAGATGTTTTGTTGCAATTTTGTTCTCATTAGGTGACAAAGCGGTTTGACCCGCCTTATAAAAATGGGTTAAAAATATCAACCAACCTCATTTTATGGTGGTTTAACGAGTGAACTCGTTTTTACCTTAAAAATAAATTTTATTTTATGAATTTTATAGTGTTATTTATTTAATTTCACACCCCTTTAATTTTTTTCAATCTTAAATCTAAATGTTAATATTCTATCAAAAAGTTTCTAGAAACTCAATTTTGCATCTATATAACCATTGTCATAAATCAAGTGTTTTCTTAACTTTTGTAGATAACTATTGAGATGAAAATTTTGGATATCACAAAAGCTTGATATAATAATAAAGTACTACTTACACTAAAAAAAGACCTATGGTTGACCCATCCTAATCTGTGGGTGGACCCATTTAACCTGCATTAATATAAGGCAGGTTGGTGGGTTCAAATTTTCAACCCAACCCACAAAAATATGTGGGTTAAATTGGAATAACATGATGGATTAAGCTCGTTTGCCACCCTTAGACTTCAGATGAACTCATCATCTTAGCTTATTAGAGTAAAGCTTTTTGAATAGAACAATTTTGCACCAAAGGGTGTATAACAAGTTTTGTTGGAAAACAAATGGAAGTGAAGTGAAGAAAATAATAATGCATAGCTCCATATTTTAGGGAATTCGGTAGCAGAATAGTGATAAAAGATGTTACGGAGAAGATGATGCATGTCTAATATACCATAATAAAAATATAGAAATGTTAGAGTAGTCAAGTGTGATGAGTCTTACATTGGTTGATAATGAGCTAAGTGAAGTGCATATAAGAGGATGGACCCATGAATCCAATGCCTCAAGATTTTGGGTTGAGATGTGGTGTTGGATCCACTTGGTGCGACTGGTCTAGCTTAGCCTATTGGTAGTGGTCTCCCGCCAAGGGCTTCTCCTGGACATGGGGTACACTTAAGGAGGAGATTGTTGAGGATATTCAAGTGTCATGAGTCCTGCATTGATTAGTAATTAGCTAAGTGAAGTACATATAAGTGGGAGGACCTACGAATCTATTGCCTTAAGATTTTGGGTTAAGATGTGGTGTCGGACCCACTTGATATAATGATGTAGCTTAACCCATTGGTGGTGGTCCCCCGCCACGGCCTCCCCTAGACCCGCCTGACATTGATATCAAAGCCGGATTGTGCTCGAGCAAGCCTGGTGTTTGGCTAGAGGCGTGTTGAGTACCTCAAACCTAGGGTACTCGGTTGAGGGGGAGTATACCAATGTGGGTTTCACACTTAAGGGGGAGATTGTTGGTTATTTAAGTGTGATAAGTCCCACCCATGAACCATGAACCAAATGCCTTAAAATTTTGGGTTGTAACATGATGTCGAACCCACTTGCTATGCTTGGTCAAGCTTGACCCATTGGCGGTTGTCCCCCTTCACGAGCTCCACCTGGATCTGCCTGACAGTGTTATTTTAGCTGGGTTGGGCTCAGGCTAGCCAGGTGTTTGGCTAGGAGGCGGGTTAAGTAATTTAGGTCTGAGTACTTGTTTGAGGGTGAGCATACCAATGATGGGTTTCGCGCTTGGGGGGAGATTGTTGGAGTATTCAAGTGTGATGAGTCCCACATTGATTGTTAATGAGTGCCTTAAGATTTTGGTTTTAGACGTAGTGTCGGATCCACTTGTTGCGACTGGTCTAGCTTAGTCCATTAATGATAGTCCCCCATAGGGCTGTCAATACGGGCCAGCCCGACCCGCCTCGGCCCGCCACTGGCCCGTCCAAAATGGGCTGGCCCGCCCCGGCCCGTTTTGATAAAATGGGTTGAATTGAGCAACCCGGCCCGTTTTATGAGTGGGTTGGCGGGCTACGGGCCAGCCCGCCTAAAATATAAAAATGTAAAAAATATAAAAATTAAATACAAAAAATTAAATTCTGCATAAAAACACATAATTTTTTTTTGCATAAAAGCATATAAAAATCTGCATAAAATCCTAATGTGCTTATGAAACCAAGAAGATCAGTGTTTAATAATCTTCATATAAATATACATCTTTCAATCCAGAAATAATAATAAAAAATAAAATCATATCAAGGTAAAACAGAATAACAAAACAAGTAACAAAGTGTTGTATGAGCAGTCCACAACAATTCGAAAAAGCCACTTGGATGCAGAGAAATCTAGGGCACGAAGTTACATAACAATTGGGTAACCTAAAAAAAAGGGGGCTTGGCGGGCTAGCCCGCCCCGTGGCGGGCCGAGCCTGGCGGGCTGGCGGGTTTGGCGGGCTGGTGGGTTGAAAAACTCAATCCAGCCCGCCCTGTTTGGTGGGCGGGGCGGGCCAACCCGACGGGCTCAACCCATTTTACCAGCCCTAGTCCCCCACCATATATTTCTCCTTAAATGAAAAGAAAATTAGGGTAAAAAGGGAATAAGGATGGCTAGTGGGAATAACAAAAAAAATATATTATAAATTAATGTAATAAGATGTGATGGGACATATGATACAAAATAAAAATTATAATCATTATTTGTGCTGAGTAACGGCCCATAAAATAAGGAAACAATCATCTTTACTAATTTGTATATCCTATTCACATAATTAATATTAATTCTAAGGGATACCAATAACATAATAACATAGATGAGTTTTATTTAACATAAAAATTAACTTGCAAAACAAGGAACATATTAACCGTTCATTTTCATTAATGTAATCATTATAATTTATTAAGTCATATTTATTAATTATTAATAAATTATAATCATCTAATAAATTATACCCGTTAAATTAATAAAAATAAACAATTAAGATTTGGTATTAAATTTTTTATTTTATCCAAAGATTGCCTCAATGAAAACATCCATCTCTATTTTTTTTTAGAGAAAGTATATTTTGGGTGCTCAACAAAAAATTAAGGGACCCAATTTAATTTCAAAGGAAAGAAAAATCTAATTTGTGATTCCTTTGAAATTCATAATAGACTCAGTCAAAATCGTGATTCCTTTGAAATTCAAATAAGATCCATGTTTATCTTTCAAAATGACTAATATGGATTTATTTTACATTAATATAAATCCATTTTGAATTTTAGGGAATCTAGTAGTCGATTTTTGTTTAAGAAATTAAATTGAATCCTTAATATTTGTTGAGGATTAAAAAGACACTTTAATTTTTTTTATTTAAACAAAAAACAAAAAGGTGTAAGAATGGAGAAGATTTTTTTTGTGGGACGGGACCATGGTGGTCCATTTCTAAAAAAAAAAAAGAGAGATGGAAAGAAAAAAAATCAAAAAAAAAGAATAAAAATAGAAAAAAAATTTCCATTTATAAAAAAAAAATCACTGAATAAATGATTAGCATCTAACATGTTAAATTTTTTCGTAAGAATGGTCCGCTGTTCTCTCTTTGTTTAGTACTTTATTTTTTATTTTTTATTTTTTTTGGATACAGTTTCGTACTTAAATTAGCCAGCTTATCCTCTGTTCTTCTGATTCCGACAACAGTTCCCAACGTTCGAAATACAAACCATCATGACAGAGACGGAGGAGAGAGCCATCGTGACGTGGCGTAACATCCCAAATCTCATAACCTCCTTCGACGGCGTCGTTCCGCCCAACCACCGCGAACCGCTCTTTAACCACCCGACCCACGGTTTCTTCGCCGGCGGTGGCATCCGTTGTAAATTCGCGTGCGTCTCGGTGGCAGAAAGGAAATTCGACAAGGAATCCATGCCGACGACGGATCAGCTGCTCAAGCACCCCCTCGCCGTTGTCACATTCGTGCCCAAAGACGCCGCACTGTTCCTCGCCGGAGCCATCGCCGGCGCCGTCGCGAAGACCGTCACCGCCCCCCTCGACCGCATCAAGCTCCTCATGCAGGTTCGCTTTCGTTTTCTGCATTATTTTTGTTTTCTTTTTTTGTTGTGGAAATTCGGTATCTTATGGTTCGGTATGAAAATTCGGTATCTTTGATGTTTATGAAATGACATTGTGTATTTGTAGACTCACGGGGTGCGAGTTGGGCTCGAAGGTGCTAAGAAGACAATTACTTTAATTGAGGTATTCATTCCTAACTTGTAATTAGTTGTACGGTTTTTTTTTTTTTATGTATATTTATTGAATTTTTTCACTTAGTTTCATACTAATATATCTACGGTTGAATTTTATAATAAGCACATAATTTTGAAGGGGCGTTGTATGTTTTTTTTATATATATAATATCCATTGCTCCATTGATTAATTTTGAGCACTCGGGGTTCTGTTTTTACGATTGAATTGTGTCATTATATATACATGCTAAGATATTTGCGGTTGAATTTTATAATAAGCACGTAATTTGAAGGATAATCTTGACACAACGGTTAGTATTGTCGCTATGTAACCAAGATGTCATAGGTTTGATTCATTTAATCAGCCTTTTGCACATGCAAGTGAAAATTGTCTATTATACAATGGATTTGACCTTTCCCTCGAGTTGATGCATTGCGGGAGCTTTATAGCACCCTGCTAACCTTTTATTTATAAGGGCAAGTTGAAAATCATGGTTTGAACTGTGGATATGTTGTGGTGTGTAGGTGATACAAGTTACAACTTGTATTGGAAAGAAACAGGAAAAATCGATTTATTATTTCTGATGAAAAATCAATTAGAGTATCTATACCCTTTTATATCACCCCTTTACCCACTCCCACGGACTAATGCCTATTACACATGCCCCCACCCCTTTACATTTACATTCAGCACACGAAGCATCTTCTGAAGTAGGCTCCCATGAAGCATCTTCTGGCACAGCTGCTGACCACTGCACTAAACTCTGGTGTTGAGGACTGCCACGGATCTTAACAACACGAGAAGAAACAATAGCAGCTGGTGACTGCACAGGCTTGTTATTTATACTGTACAAAGGCAAAGATGAGAAACTCAAACTGCGATTACCATGGAAAAGCCTCAGAGTCGAAATATGAAAGGTCGGATGAATTTTACATCTTCAGGTAGCTGCAATTGATAAGCTACACTACTGATGACCTTCTGGATTGGATAAGGACCATAGAAATGCTTTGCTAACTTGTTATTGGAACGTCTAGTAGCTGTGATTTATCTATAAGGTTGCAATTTCACTAGGACCATGTCACCACTTGAAAAGAGTGATCCTTGCGATGCTTATCAGCTTGGTTACGCATCCTATTATGGGCTCGTTCCAAATGAGTCTTGAGAGCAGCTAACAATTCATTTCGATGATTTAAAAGTGAATCCAACGCTTCAAGTTTCACTAATCCCCGTGGGTAATGAGGGATCAACGGAGGTGCTCGGCCGTAGAGAGCTTGAAACAGTGTCATGTTGATGGAAGAGTGGACTGAAGTGTTGTAGTGCAGTTGTGCCTAGCCCAAAAAAGAAACCCACGATGAATATGATCTGCACAATATGCACGTAAATATTGTTCAAGGTACTTATTTGTGACTTCAGATTGACCATCTGATTGCGGGTGGTATGAAGAGCTTGCATTTAACTTTGTTCCACTAAGTTGAAACAACTTCTTCCAAAATTGACTCATGAAGATTGGGTCACGATCAGACACCAAGGATCTAGGAAAACCATGGTGTTTAATAACCAAATCCACAAAAAGAGCAGCCACCGTTGCTGTTGTATAAGCTGATGGCAAGGGACCAAAGTGAGCATACTTGGTCATTCGATCAACTACCACTAAGATTGTGGAGAATCCTTGTGAGCATGGCAATCCTGTAATAAAATCTAGAGTAAGGTCCTCAAAAACAGCTTCAGGGATAGGTAACGGTTGAATTAAACCGAAAGGTGCTTGAGTTGTTGTTTTGATCTGTTGACAAACAACGCAGCTACGAACAAACTCCCTCACCTCAGCACGCATATGTGGCCAATAAAAGGAAGCTGTTATGCGCAATAATGTACGCAAGAATCCAGCATGGCCACCTAATGGTGAGCTGTGAGCTTCAGTTGTGATTGAGAACTTAATAAGTACCTATCTTTATGAAACAAAATTCCATCTTTAATCTGTATATTTGCATCAGTGCATTGACCCTTCTGTATCAGCTCATGAATGGCCAGCAACTCCGGATTGGACGCATTCTCTTCTCTGATCTAACTAATTATATCAAAGTGTGGCTCAAAGAAATTCACCATCAAGGATCCAGACTGAGAGTCTTTATATTTCCTTGACAGGGCATCAGCCACAACATTTGCTGCACCTGGTTTATATTCAATGGTAAAACTATATCCCAACAACTTGTAAACATACTTATGTTGTTCTTGAGTCTGTATGGTCTAAGACAACAACTCACGGATGCTTTGATGATCTGTCCTGACAATGAAATGCGTACCTAACAAATAATGACGCCATTTCTTTATGGCCTCAGTAATCGCGTACAGCTCCCTTACAAAAGTGGAGGCTGCTGCCAGTCTTGGTCCTAACTTTCTGCTGAAATAAGCAATTGGTTTACCCAATTGTAGCAATACAAGCTCCTATGCTTGAGTTCAAAGCATCAGTCTCAACAATAAATTGTGATTTAAAATCAGGCAAACCCAATATGGGAGTTGTGGACATAGCTTCTTTTAAATTTTGAAAAGCTGTAACAGCTTCTGGTGTCCAAACCATTTTATCAGCTTTCAACATATCAGTTAATGGAGATGCTAAAGTGGCATAATGATGCACAAACCTGCGATAGTAGCCTGTTAAGCCCAAGAAGGCTCTCATCTGCTTGACTGAGCTTGGCTGTGGCCACTCCAACATGGCAGCAACTTTTTTTGGATCAGCTTTGACACCCTCCACAGTAACCATATGGCCCAAATATGCTATCTCACTAACTCCTAAGTCACATATACTTAGCTTGACAAAAAATTGATTTTGCTGCAAGCATGAGAAAGTCATCTGGAGATGTTGTACATGATCTTCGAGCTTTGCACTATATATCAACACATCATCAAAGAAAACTACAACAAATTTTCTCAAGAATGGCCGAAATATCTTGTTCATTGCTGCTTGAAATGTGGCTGGGGCGTTGGTGAGGCCAAATGGTATCACACAAAACTCATAATGGCCCTCATATGTCCTGAACGCCGTCTTGTACACATCCTCGGGCCTCATACGTATTTGATGATAGCCACTTCGCAAATCAAGTTTGCTAAAAGTGGTAGCTCCCAACAATTCATCCAAGAGCTCGTCTATGGTTGTAATTGGAAATTGATCTCTAACTGTAATAGCATTAAAAGCTATATAGTCAATACACATTCGCCATGTTGAGTCTTGTTTCTTGACTAGTAAAACTGGTGAGGAGAATGAACTTTTGCTATGTTGAATGTGACCTGCTGCCAACAGTGTACAGATTTGCTTTTCAATCTCTTCTTTCTGATGGTATGGGTACCGATACGGTTTCACATTCATCGGTTTGGTCCCTTCCAACAGAACAATCGTGTTATCCATGTCTCGGGCAGGAGGTAATGAAGAAGGCATATCAAATACAGCCTTAAATTTCAATAGTACAGGCCATAATAAAGGAGATACAACATCCTTTAATTTTAGTAACTCAGATGGTACCTGTTCCAAATCTTTCCCCATTATTTGTTGAGACAACAGACAACAAGAAGCCTTACTTGGTAAACTCTCATATGGTACTCCAGATTGCTGCAAACCCACCAATTTAACTTGACTTCCTTTATGAGAAAATTCCATGGACATCCCAGCATAATCGTGGGTTACCCGACCTAATTGGCTAAGTCACTGCATGCCCAAAACCACACTTAAGAGATTTAAATCCACCACCCATAGGTCCACTGTGAATTCCTGACCCTGAATACTAAGTTTAACATTTGGACACTTAGCATTACAAAGTAGGAAATCACCATTCCCTATGAACACCCTCATTTTACTGATACGAATAACAGGAAGCTACAACTCATCAACAAACTGACGTCGGACAAAATTATGTGAGCTCCCAGAATCTACTAACACCTCAACTTTCTTGCCTTTCAAACTAGCTAACAATTGAAGTGAGCGGGGGTTACCTGTACCTGACAAGGAATGGAGCACAGCATCAACTCGAGACTTATTCCTCTGCTCCATGCCCCAAACTATCTCCTCCTCTTGTTCCATCTGGATATCTTCAGGTTCCCCAATAAGCAGTAACATTTTTGCCTTGCATCTATGCTTAGAAGTCCATCTTTCATCACAGGTGTAACAAATACCCAAGTCCCTCTTTCGCTGAAGATCTTCATTTGACAAACGTTTAACTGGTAAACGTGTAGATGAAGTTTTTGTTGAAGGTAAGGCTGGGATTGAACTAATCGGTGGCAACGAAGGAACAGATGACCCATTAGAAGTGGTCTGCATATCTGGTGGCTGAGTAACAGTATAATTCATCTGTGTATTAGAACGAACAAAAGATTTCTTTTGACTGGTATGAAATGATGAACGAAGCTCTGCATAGTGAGCACTGTACGCCAAGGCTAATCTCATTGCCTGGTGCAAAGTTGTTGGCCAATGAAGTTCAATGGCTCCCCTTATTTCAGGTTGTAACCCGGACACAAAAATTGTCATCAAAAGATCATCATTCATCCCCATAACTTGATTCATCAATCTTTCAAATTCCCGCATGTAATATTGTAAGGATCTTGTTTGAGTCAATTTAGAAAGAACTCCCCTCGAGTCTCTATGATCTGGGTCACCAAAACGCTCACGAACTGCTTTGACAAACTCCTCCCAAGTCTGCACCGTTCCGTTACTGAAAACCCATTGAAACCACAGACCCGCTGAACCCTCCATCCTCAGATCCGCTAATTGCACTTTGAGGTTGTCAGGAACCTGATGCATCCTGAAGTAAGACTTTGTGTGAAAGATCCAATTATTTGGGTCATGACCTAGAAAGATGGGAATCTCCAACTTCATAGATTTCAAAGCTGAACGCTGATCCTGCAAATCAAACAGCACATGCGGACGATTTGGAGATTCATGCGACGACGTCGGTGGGCTACGGGACATGAAATCCCTCAAACTTGCATCAATCGCTGCGAACCGTGCTTCAATCGACTCAAAAATTTGGTCCAAACACTGATGGAACTCCAGCCTGTGAGACGCACACTCTTCGGCTAGATCTTGAACTCGCATGTTTGCCTGGGTTGGAGATGATGAAAGCACCAGATGATACAAGTTACAACTTGTATTGGAAAGAAACAGAGGAAAAATCGAATTATTATTTCTGATGAAAAATCAATTACAGTATCTATACCCTTTTATATCACCCCTTTACCCACTCCCACCGACTAATGCCTATTACACATGCCCCCACCCCTCTACATTTACATTCAGCACACGTGGCTACACTAAAGTGTATAATCAGACATCCACGTGGGCTTCTTAACACTTCTATTGGACCTTCTATTTGTATCAGTAGGGTTCACTATCAATCCTATTAACATTACTCTTTTTTATGTGTTTCAATATGGAGAATCTAGATTGTGACTGAAGGAGTGTTTGTTTCTTTTCACCCTGAGGATATGGCTTTGTGCAGTAGTTGGCTTACCTCTATTAAAATATTGCATGTGTTATAAACTGGTAAATTGTGATTGTGTGATTGTTGTGTTTGTAAATGCTTGACAAAATCTGTCTGTTTGGTTCTGGTTACTGGTTAGTGATTGATAATTGGTGGAGTTTGTTGAGGATGTTTCCTCTTAAAAGTGCAGCACAATGAATGTAGCTGTTGGAATATTAGGATTCTTATTGTTTTGCAAATCTTATTATGTTAATAGTCTTGTTGAAATAGGCTTCTACTAGTTATGCTGCAATAGTACTTGACCTTGATTAAATATGAGTATTATGTTAGTTTTTTTGTAACACATCATATAATAGATCTCATATTATTCAGAGTCTCTTCTCTCTTTTTTCATTAAAACCCTATAATTTCAACAATAGCTATTTAGTATAAAAGGAAATTGGCATATTCTCTGTGTGAAGACTGCCAATTGACTGATAGAAAGTTTTTTTATGCCGCTAATTACCTCCTCTGATTAAGTATTTATATTTACAGGTTGTGCAATAAATGCATAATTTAGTGGCCTCCCCAATCTCTGTGCTTGATGATAATGTTTTTGCCCATATTAGATGCATCAAGCTCTCTGGTGAATGATCAGAACATTACAAATAAAATTTTTCTTGGAGCTTACTTTGACATGATTTACAGGCCGTAACGGAAATAGGGAAGGAAGAAGGCATTAAGGGTTACTGGAAAGGCAACCTCCCCCAGGTCTCTATAATTAGCAACGAATTTATTGGTATTTTTGTATGTATATTTCCTTATAATGTTGACTAGTCTTTTCATTTGCTTTGGTGTTTGTTCTTTTAATTTTCCAGGTGATTCGGGTTATACCGTATAGTGCTGTCCAGCTTTTTGCTTATGAAATTTACAAGGTTAGCTGCTATCTATCAAGAATTTCTAATACCCAAACATTGCATGTTCAGGTCTAAGTTATACTTTTGCGTTTACAGAAAATATTCGAAGGAAAGAATGGCGAGCTCTCTGTTGTGGGAAGACTTGCAGCAGGTGCTTTTGCTGGCATGACATCAACTTTTGTAAGTGATTCATTAGGAGGCCCAGCCTTGTATGGTTCTCAGTTGCTTTCATGATGTTACTGTGTTTCATTGCAGGGATTAAACATTGTGTTTAACACATTGTGTTTAACACTTATGAGCAATTTCCTTTTTTATATTTTTCTCATTTATTAATCTCAATGTATGTATCTAACTTTGTAAATAGAATATATCTTTGCAGATAACTTACCCGTTGGATGTCCTGAGATTACGATTAGCCGTTGAACCTGGTTGTCGCACAATGTCAGAGGTATATGATTAGCCTGCTTAAGTATTATCACAAGCCCTGCCTATTCTAATAAACCATATCTGTGTTAATTAACTATATCGTGGCTTTTCCAGGTTGCCTTGAGCATGCTAAGAGAGGAAGGATTTGCGTCTTTCTACTATGGCCTTGGGCCTTCTCTTATTGGAATAGCTCCATATATTGCTGTGAACTTTTGTGTTTTTGACTTGTGAGTTGATCTGCAATCTTTTATCTTTTTAAGTACCTTGGAGATTGGATGTGGACATTGAAATTGAAACTTCGTGGCCTTCTATGGATGATAGATTAAAGAAGTCATTGCCAGAGAAATATCAAAAGAGAACGGAAACATCTCTACTCACTGCCGTACTGTCAGCATCTCTTGCCACACTCACATGCTATCCTCTGGACACAGTGCGAAGACAGATGCAATTAAAGGGTACACCATATAAGACAGTATTAGATGCCATTTCAGGTGAGGACTGCTCGTGTATACTTTTTAGCATCAACATTTTGTATTTACCGGCATGTTAATATTTGTGCACACATTAGTAAGAAATATATAAAATTGATTCACTTTATTGGTGCATTTAATTTAATATTACTTTCAGCTGATATGATATGTAGAATAATCAGTGGTAAGTAACCACATTATGAGCCCGTTTGGATGGGCTTTTTTTTCTTCAAAAGCTGCTTTTTTTAAGGAAAAAAAAACACTTCTCAAAAAAGTCTGTTTGGATGCATGCTTTTAAAAAAAGCATAAGTCATAAAAAAAAGGCAAAAACCTACGTTTTTCATTTAGCTTCTAAAAAAAACAGAAGTCAAAAGCCAAATATTTTTTTCAAAAATCAAATATTTTTCTAATATTCTAAATAGCTGTAGCTTTTATAAAAAGTACTTTTAAAATAATGAAGTCATAAAAAGAACTTTTTTTTAAAAGTCAATACAAACGGGCCCTATATATGACTTTTTCGTATCAGCTTCAAAATTATCACCATGTGTGCCCCGGGTCTTGTTAGATGTTAAAATATCATTACTGCATGTGCATGTAATGTATGGCCATTTTTAGTATGGCAAATTCATCCGACCTTCATATGAGGACTGTTCATTAATGAAGTAGTTGTAAGAAGGGCACGCACACTAACATCCACAGATGAACACAAACACACTGGTCTCGACCAAGTTGTTATTCTTTTTGTGGTGGATGACGGTAGACAACAGTGTGGAAAAAATTGAAAAACTACATTTTTCAGTGTATATTCCTAAGTAGTTGATTTATGGGAATTTAATTAAATGATGGGGACTTTGGATGCTTTAATGCTTCAACAGTTTCGTACTATTCCCAAATTAATTATCTCATTGATGCAGGTATTGTGGAACGGGATGGAGTTGTTGGCTTGTATAGGGGATTTGTGCCCAATGCTTTAAAAAACCTGCCAAACAGCAGGTACTTGTGATCTTCTATTTCTAGTTACTATGTTTTCAAGAGGATGGATATTCTTACTACCAAAATCTTCTACTACCAATTTACTACCTATCTAATCACCATTGGATCAATATTTTCTCTTTTTCCAAAAACTTTTTAGCATTCTCTCTCTTTGATTCAATGGTGATTAGATAGATAGTAAGTTAGTAGTAGAAAATTTTGGTAGTAAGAATATCCTTCCTCTATTTTCAATCTACGATGCCTCGTGAAATTCCAATTTTCTTAGTACTTAACTCCTCCCTGATTGTGATGTTCAGTACATTTGCTGAAAAATAAGTGGATAAAATCCTCTGTGGAACTAGTTTGTTTATTTTTAGATTGCTAGTGCCACACCATGCCACTAAGCATACACAGCTATGATCAACAAAGCTAATTATGGATATGTATTTTTCTTTCAGGTAGATTGTGATTAGTTACCTGATATATTACTTGTTTATATTGCAGCATCAGGCTTACCACATATGACGTTGTTAAACGCCTAATTGCAGCTAGTGAGAGTGAGTTTCAAAAAATTACTGAGGAAAACCGCAACAAACAAAAGAAACACCAATAGTCAATGATATTAAACTTAGGATTCATATTGTTTTAGCCATCCACGGGGAAAATTTTTGGGAACTGATGCTGCAGCAGAACCATCCATTACTTATGGGAATTGCTTTAGCCAAACTGCTAGTAGTGATGAAAATATCTCAGCAGCCAATATTTTGTATCTCGGGGTTGTATATTTTTAGGACACAAGTTTGTGCTAGGTACGCTGTAATGCTATATTCTTTTGCTGAATGTATTTTAGCTGTAATTGTTGTAGAGATTTTGTGTTTGCTAAACTGAACGCCAATAAGAAAAAAAAAAAAAAAGTTTGTGCTATTTACACCTACCAAATGCACATATGACAACCTTTTGCTTCTGCAAACATGTTAATGTTACTACTTGAATACATTAAGATAGGTTGTGTACTCGTTAGATTATAAATGTATTTGAGCGATAAAGACTAGGTCTAAATAACTCTTAGTCTTCCTTACGCTGACTATTAATAAGGGAAGCCTTAGAGTTGTAATATATGCAAAAGTTAATGGAGTGCAGGGGGCATCTAGCCATATATAAACATAACATGATGGTTCTTCCCATCAAAACTCTCGTATGTTAAGGCCTACACTAATTTTATTGAACCGCACTAATTGAGTATTAAGTGTCTTAAACTCCTTACAAATAGATCACTAAATTAGTGGGTTTTAAAACAACTTGAAATGGATCATAACATTGTCTCGTTTTTTCTCAAAACCAAGAAACAAAATTGATTGAAGTGCACAAAAATTTATAGAAGATTCTAATATCATATACCAAACATTAAGCGAACACAGAAGGAACAAGGGATCCAACAACCGCAGGGAACTCTTGCTCATGTGACCTCAAATTCCGAAGAACAGTTCTCACTTTTATTAGAGAATTATTCCACTTGTTTCATATATGGGTTATATTTATCTCATTTTACATGAGATAATTAAATTTTCTACACATACAAAAGATGGGCGGGTCCCACTTCTTTTTTCTCTCTCTCCTTTTATCTATGCATCCCACTTGCAATTTTGTTTCTACAACATAAAATAACTATTTTCCTACAACATAAGAAAATTATTTCCCTTCATATATATTACATGTTTGATGTGAAAATCTTGGATAAAAAATCAGCTGAAGAGGTCTATAAACGCAGTCAAATACTTTGAAAGCTACAGCAAACTTCTTCAGCTTGCTGTCTAGAGATAATAATGATTGAAACGAACAAATAAAAAATCCATTGAATATTCTAGGTTTGGATGCTGCTACCCTTTATCTAGAGAGACCAAAATCGGCCAAAGCCTGCATTCAAGTGCCAGCAGTTACTTCCATAGAGGTATTGTGCACGTTAAAGATTTATGTCTGCATGTGTACACGGAAGATGAACTTACCTACTAAGCTCAAAAATCTGCATCAGTTGCTGATTTAAGCGTTATCTTGTTAACATCAGCTTGGTCTGGGAAAAAGAAATGACCAAATTTTAGATATGAATTATAATTTCAGGATGAATAAATATAGATTTTGACTATTTATGTAACATCAAGATAATGCTGCATATTATATTATACATACCTAAGCGTGTTCTCTGTACAAAAAAACAGGCCCCAATAACAATGTAGCATAGCAGGAGAACAAGGCCTTTCATGTAGTGTGAAGTTCCATCCTATAAAAGATACACCACGAAAGACTTAGATATCATTGAAAGATTGAATCAAGATATATACAAAATGTAACTAAATCTAGTGTTTCTACTAGCTGAGATTATGGTAAGTATACCTGTAATGTGAAGGCTGTGGTTATTATTGCCAAAGCAAGAGAACCTGTCTCTATCAGGTTGAAATTGAGGTCCATTTTGATACCCATAATCCAAGCAACAATCACACATAAGGGTACCTATATTGTAATCAAATTTGCTTGGTGTAAGCTTTCTTTCATTAATCCCACAACAAAGCTAAATGGAAACATCCATTTTTTATTTTTAGAAGGTGAATTCTTACCACAAACATGCTAATTTGAGTTGCAGAACCCAAAGCAACACCCAATGAGATGTCCTGCAGAAACATCATTAGCTTAGTTTCAAGCAAATTATGTCAAATAAAAAGAATGGAATTTTGTTAATACTATTAAAAGTTCGAACCAGCTTGTTCTTGAAAGCAAATATGATTGCTCCTGCATGTTCAGCTGCATTGCCAACTATTGGTAGCAAGATTATGCTGAGGAAGCTTACAGACAAACCCCATGAATCTGATGCATCCTTTTCATATTCACATTTTTCTCATCACTATTAGTTTTATAATAGTTAAAATGGAAGTCTAGTTCTGTTTCATCTCTCAGAGTAAATGGAAGCCAATTACCTCGATTGTTTCCACCACATATTCAGAAAGCAAAACAATGAATACATTCATCCCAACCAGCCATACAATCCCACTCCAGAATCCTATCACTGCTTCTTCTGAAACATTCTCAACCTCTTCATTATCTTTCTGCAATGCGTGATGGTAGTTAGTATTCAAATATTGGCACAAATGAGAATCACAATTAACTTCATTATTTCATAATTAAATAAAGAAAACATACATCTTGGGCTTCAAATAATTGCCTGTGAGTCCACAGTTGGAAGACAAGGTAAGCAAAATATGCAATCACCATCACAATGCTAGCAACTCTTGACAACTTCAGAGATGAGTCTACAGTTACAGCTTCTGAGGCACCACTATATTTGAACAGCATTGGCAGCAAGTGACACAAAAATGCCATAAGCAGCATAAGCAAGTTCATATCTACCTGTCTCTGCAAATTAAATAGCCCAAACAAAAAATTGCAAAATATTCAATCCTTAGCAATAGCCAATATTTCAATATAAGGAACACAAAGAACTGAAAGTATGCAATTAATAGATCAAGCTTTTAATGAATTGGATGGCCTTACTGTGTCAAATTTTTGTTCCTGTTTAAGGTTTGCTAGGCCACCACAGAATAGAGAGGTTCCAAGAACCAGAAGAAGGTTTGAAAGGATGGAACCAAGGAGAGAATACTTGACCACAGCAATTTTGTTATTACTAAGGGCAAAAATTGCTATGATGAGTTCAGTAGCATTCCCACAAGTTGCATTCAAAAGTCCTCCCACTGTGATTCATAAAATATATAAGACTTAAGTAACCAATTAAAAAAAAAAAAACCACTCTCCGTTAAACCTGACTAGCGAGTGTGAGGTGCAGTAAATTCTTGTAAGCAGCCTTACCCTTACATAATTACAAAAAGACTGTTTTCTGGATTCGAACCCATGACCTTTCAGTCATGATGGAATAAGTAACATTACAATGAATTGTACTTCTACAATTTCTAAGAGCTTTATTTCTAATTCTAACACCATAATTTGACCAATTCCAAGAACACATATGAGATATATCATATGCTTTGTCTCAATAATCAACTTTTTTTTTTTTTGGTAATCTAATAAACAACTTTTATCCTATAGCATTTGTCTGTCAAGAGAGTCTAGAATATGTGATTGGAGCAATGTGATGACAAAAACCAATGAAAGAGATTATAAACAAACTTAGATTTTTATTTTTATTTTTTCTTGGTAATACATTAAAGTTCATTTTTTGTCCAAAGGTTACACTGACCCGTAAAAGACACTGAAATTGTGACAAACTCTTGAAAAATTAATATAGAAAATTGGTCACCTGGACATGTTATTTGATCATGATAACATAAATTGATGATGAGATAAGAGAGAGAAAAGTGTATGACTTTTAAATGAGTGGTTATGATCAAATAACATGATCACTTTTTCTCATGACAGGATCGAAATCCAATTAATATAGTATAGTGTGGGTTTGTACACACCTGTGGAACCTGTGTAATAAGCAACCTGTCTGCAATATTTGAAGCATCAAATCCCAAAGCAGCAAATAAAAAGAGAATCAGCATTCAACCCAGAAAAAAAAAAAAATTATTTAATGATTAATGTACGGTCCAAGGATAAACAAAAGTGCAAAAAGAATGTCATAGTTTCCTTACTCTGTCAGAAAGCTGACTCGTTCAGCAAGTGGGGTAAGCCCAAGTAAGCTCAACGCAAAAACCCAAGGCTGTTCGCATATGCAATAAAAGAGAGAAGACATATAATCACAATAACATAAATTTAGCGGGCCTCATTACACCCAGACCCAAGCATGAAGGAAAAAGCCCATTTATCTCATAGAATATCAGACTTAGAGAGCCCATCTTTTAGATAATTAGAATTAATTAGATTAGGATTATTAGTTTAATTTCAAATGCAAATTATCTTTTATCCTTATCTTATTTAGTTAGTATTTCAGTAGGAGCCCATCTTGATTTATTTATCCTAAACTTTTTTTTTTTGGTTACAATTTATCCTAAACTTTGGGTGCGCAATGGTTGGCTCTTTGACCTAAAGGAGGATTTTTATCCCTTTAATTTTTCTATTTGGTATTTGATTTTCAATATTTACTAACGGGGGTTGTTTAGTGTCGTGGAGAGCCTAACAACACTAAAATTTTCAAGTGAGTCCTCTCTCCTCCTCCGTGGCACTCACGATTGTGCAAAGTGACACAATTTCGTTAGTCCTGTAAACTTTTGGAAGGTGGTAACTTTTGACTCGGGTATCCAAATCAGATAAGGAAAATTATTTCATAAACATAGTTCAAATTTATAACAATAATTCCACAATCGCAAGAGCATTTAAATTCAAATTTTAGAATGAAGAAGTAGAAACCCTTGATTTGTTTAGCTACCTCGATTTTCAAATCAGTTTTGTTGAGATTTTAATTAATTGAATTTCTGTATGTTAGAGTTGCAGCATCACCTGTGCGAGACAATAATTAATTTCAAATTTTTTTTTGTGAAGAAACAAAATGAAGAAAAAATAAGAGCAAAAATGAAGAACACCAACAATATGGAAAGAAGGAACAAAACAGAGATAGATGATAACATGTTAGCCATATTGATGCCTTTTAAGTTACATTATTACAAATTCGAACTATGTTTGCGAGAGATAAAATATTTCATATAATATATTATTGAGTAGATTTCGAAAAGTTATGTAAAATAAAAAAAATCATCTAATTTGGATACTCGAGTCAAAAATTAAGGTCTTCTAAAATTTTATGGTAGTGAGACTAATGAGATTGTGCCTCTTAGTATGATCCTGTAAGTGCCGTGGGGCGAGGGGAGCGGCACTCACATGAAGAAAAGAAAAAAAGTGTCGGTGCTGCCCCCCTTACGGTACTAAACAACCCCATCGGTAAATATTAGAAATCAAATACACAATTGATATATTAAAAATTTAAAAATCCCCCATTGTTCAAAGAGGTTAGCCACTTAGACCTATTTTTACATATTACAACAAATTGGTAATGACTTTTACTCAACATGGGATAGAAATATTACAAGTTGACTTTCCAACACTGTCCTCAGCAATCTCCCCTTCCACCTTTCACAAATTGATGTACTTAAGTTCTATTACATCTTGCCTTATATGTTTTATCTGCTCCAATCATACCACTCCCCCATGAGAAGCAATATAGTATGAGTTGTAGGTTATTCACGTCGTATCGTGTTAACTCATAAAATAAATAGATTGTGTTTGTGTAGAAAATTTTGACTCAATTTAAATTTGTATCCTATTCATGTTGAATATATTCATATTCATGTAAAATTCAGGTCGTATCATGTATGTGGACTCAAATTACAACCTCTAAGACATAATCACTTCATTAACCTAATTCCCAACTCTAAACTTGTCAAGAAATGTATAGGTCGCTAAAATAATTAGACCTACCATTCAACTCCCAGTCCTATTAGGAGGCATAAAAAATTCAGCTTTCTAAAATATATTCATGAAAATACATTTTTTTATGAAAATAAAAGTAAAATTCATGAAGAACATTCCCTTCAAATCACTGTACACGCATCAATTATCACGACATACAGATAACTTATTTTGATTTATTTTACTTTTTTTTGTCTTTAACCAAAAGATATCAGAATAAAGGACCCCACCTATTTTTGAAATATTTTTTAATGAATAAACTAGTGTTATTAAACCCGACCCGAGCATCGACCCGGTCGAGGTACTGGGTTACTGGGTCACTGGTCGGACCGGATGACCCGGATACATATAGATATATAAAAAAAATATATAGATATGAACATATAAATTCAATTATATTTTTCATATCTAAAATGAATTAAACAATGTTCACTAAATAAGCTATAAAATATAAAGCGTAAATAAATAAAAATGCACACTATTACTATGTCAACTTAAATTGTAACTCGGAATCCCCATAAAAATACCTCTCAATGACATTGAACTCATATTTTTCAAATTTAACTAAATTAAAATAACATATGTAACATTCTCTTAATTTATTATACCGCAAAATGCTTCGGTATTGGAAATTGAAATTTGAGGTAATTGTAGAAGAGTATACTAGCAATAAAATTATAAAGAGTTTCTACAATGAGTTCTACATTTTTCTGATAAGATGAAACAATTTTGATTTTTTGGTTTTTTTTTTAATGCGTGACCCGACCGGGTCAACGGGTCATCGGTTTTGACTGGATTTAGCCGGGTAGATGCATAACTGGTCTAATGCTTGACCCAGACCGGTCCAATGACCGGTTCACCGGGTTCCGGGTCGTCTCGGCCGAGTTTTACAACACTGGAATAAACTATATAAAATGGATAATTCTATGTTGGGTATGACAAAAAATAATTGACAAAAATCATAAGCATGCAGTTGACACAGTAGGGACCGGAGAGTACTCACTCGTGCAAAGCCATAGCATTGAGCAATGATGGCAAACGGAATGGCTGGGAATAGAATAGAAATCTTGGTTCCAAGAATAACCTCTTGGAAGTTAACAAGCAATTTTCTAAGGAACACAGAGTGAATCTTGGCCTGAAGAGTGAGGTTAGATTTCTTGCGCAATGAAGAGGATGACATGTTATGTGCTGTTGTTCTTCCATGTCTCATTTCCTCGCTCAACCCTTTGAGGTTGCCATTCTCCAAGAGCAATGGTTCCTGGTTTCTAGAATCCATTTTTTTGAAGGTTGAAGAAACTCTAGAGTTGAACTTGTTGTATTTAATGACAAAACAAAACTATATGACAATGGGGCCTTGAATATGTACTTGTAGTGGTTAGCAACATTTAGAGTGTTGTAAATAATAGATAAGCAACTTAACATGGAGAATTAGACAACTTCTAGGAAGGTTCGTACTTTTACTACTTTCCATACACAAATGAATAAGAAGAAACTTTCTTCCAACCAAATGGTAGTACTTCTTGCTCTACGAGAGTTGAGCAGATGAAAATTATGAGCATGTGTTCGATTCTTATCAGTATCACAATTGGAAGAGATTTAGAGTCTTAATTCTAGACCCGCCCTGAATCGAACTAAACACACAGCGATGAACCGATTGTAATATTTTTTTTTTAAAAAAAAGAAGAAGAAAACTTTCTTAAATAGCTAATATCTCAGATTTTAAAGTCATGAGTTGAAAAATTGCTAGAAATGTACTAACTTTAATAGTTATATTTGAAACTCAGTTTATGATGGTTTAATATATATGTTTTTGTTTCCAAGATATATATTTAGTTACTATAATTAACATGTGATTGTATGTGCACGTGAATTTGATTGCGTATTTGGAGTAAGGTTCTATTTGGTGTACATATGTAACATCCCTGATTAAATTGGTGGTTGGATGCTTTGAATTTTGAAAAAAAAAATGTTATTATGTAATTGATTATGTGTCAGGCTAGTAGTTCATTCATAAAAGTATTATGTAATTGTCCTTTTATGTAGTTTACCGGAAGCAGATCATTGAATTTTGGTCCCACAGGCAATAATTCAATGTTCATTTGCGGGCATAATAAAAGCCAGCTAAACATTAAATGGGGGAATTTATATTTATAAATTTTTTTTACAAATTATATTATGTATTGGTAATATATATTTCAGTATATAGTATACTGCTCCAGTATATAGTATAATTTATAAGATTTTATGAAAAAAAAGTTTGTAAAAATAATCTCTCTGTATTAATATATAATATGAAAAAAATGTAACGACCACTTTTTGTTCCCCCACAAAGGTTATATTGCTTTCATCAGAGGATCCTATGATTCATTAAGAGGTGATTGGTGTCATTGGAAAAACTGGTCTTTTTTTTTTAGTACAAGAAAACTGGTGTTTTACTTGGTCAATTTTCTGCTCAGATTCAGAGTTTGGGCCTTTGTTCCGGTGTTATTAAACCTGACTCAGCATCGACTCGGTCGGGATGTTGGGTTATTGGATCATTGATTGGATCAATGGGTCACTGGTCGGATCGGTTGACCCAGATATATTTAGATATATATAAATATATATATATATATATATATATATATGAACATATAAATTCAATTATATTTTTCATATCTAAAATGAATTAAACAAGCACTACAAGAAAAATGGCTTTTAGCCATGACAAAAACCGTGGCAAACTATTATGAAAATCGTGGCTAAATGACATGTCCACAGTTTGTACAACCGTGGCTAAAGGGGGTGTTGCATTATTTTATCCACGGTAATTCTTTCAGTTAGCCACAGTCTAAATGAGTGTGGTAACATTTATTTAGCCACTGTTACTCTTTGTTAGCTACGTTTAATTCGTGGCTAAGCTATCTTGTTCACAATAACCAAAATTGTTAATGGCCACAGTAATAACCGTGGCAAATTATAAGAATTTTTAAAAAAAAAAAACAAATATTATAAATTCTCTAAGTCTTATAAAATACAAATAATAAAGGAGATAATGGAATAATAAAGTCAATATAAACCAATAAAGTTTTCCACATTTCCAAATAAAGCTAAAATTAGAAATTTGTCATTGTCATGAGATATCTATACAAAATATTAACTTAATTGTTCTACTAAGCAACATATGATATTACATTTTTTAAATCAGTCTTCCAAGAATTGCTCTTGTATATATCCTTGCCCTTTAAAAAGGCTTATTACCAATCACATCTGTATGAAAACAGAAAAATTACAATTAAGATATGTTAAAATGCCACCAGATATTTAAATAAAATAAGATATGAACAAATCTCAACTCCATGTATTTTTCCAATAGCATCATAGGAAAAGCCAATACCTTTGATGGAACATCCAAAGTGGCTGCATAGTCTTGATTTGAGATATATACTCTGATATCTTGTCCTATAAAATAATTAGGGAGAAGTCAACAAGCATAAGAAAACCCAAAACTCAATAATAATAATGTCATATTTTTTATTCTTCATTTACTTACAACCAAAGTCTTTTTTTTTCTTCATTTACGTAGTTTTCATCCTCTTTCATAAAGTCGACAAAACAATCTCACTACGACACATAGGTCTTCCGACAAGGTTATTATTTATTATGTTTCATGACATTCATGTGTTCTTACTTCTTAGGCTAATCTTATGGACTTCAAATATTCAATTCCAATCTGATTGGCCAAGAATATAGATGCAAGGTCGTACTCCTGAATTTGGTTGGAACAAATATAATTAACTGTAAGAAATTATCACACTAAATCATGTATATCTTCTACAAATTTATTTTGCTACAAAGAAGCAAGAGGGATGCTACATTGCCAATCATTCTTGTTATGGGGTGTATTTTGGTGGTGATGCTATAATGTTACCTTCATAGGCAAAGCATTCTGTTGCAATAGTTTGGGAGTGAAAATATGAGTGGACTAGCAAGTTAGAAATATTAACTAGCAAAGAGGATAGATCACAGTAAGCACTTAACATTCTAAGCTACCTTAAACAATAGTTTTGTTCATTATGGTATGTGTGCTTCTTTTAAAGTAACATAATGTTGTGCACATCTAATAGTACACTTCATATATGATAAAAACAACTTTAAACAAAAATTTCACCCGGAAGGATCTTGATCTATGTCTTCCCCTGAAATATTTGGAGTTCCTTCATTCTCTGACTCATCTGAGATTGGAAAGCATTGAGGTTCTTAATATTGGGTTGTCAAAACAAGTAGGCATAGACACACATATATAAAAACATTGAGGTTGTAGACTACTTCATATAGGATAAGAAAATTACCAGCAGGAGTCCAAGATACTGAAGGTATAAGATCCCCATATGGCGATATATCTTTGAAATGAATTCCCACTAGTAGACTATAGTCCATTGTTCCAGAAGCTCACAGTCCATATCAATTTGACTGCAAAACAATAGTTAATGTCAAACACTCTAAAGTTTTAAAGACAATGAGGCCTAATTATTAAATTCCTGAAAACTACCGGGCAATAGTCCTTCCACTTAAAGTCACATGATGGATGTGGTGGAGTAAATTTGGATCCTTCGGGTGGAAATCTTGTCCACACTTTCTCCTTGGGATCAAAAGCTGAAGGATTAAGATCAAGTGATGCTGTGGGAGCATGTCTTGCAACAAAATGCGCGAATTTATATAAAATAGGTTATTGTTTTATATACTTCTGATAAACGAAAATCAGTTTGAGAGTGAAGTTCGCGCATGGTACGCCCCATTCGGCTGAGAAGTAGAGTCCAATAGTTTTGCCCAATAAAGAAGCAACAGGTACCTGTACAAGAGCAACACTCGTTTGTTAAACGAAAATTACACTTGCCAACTAAACGATAAAACTTTCTAGGCAGATTAAGATTGTGGTGTTCCGATATTTAAGTGTGATAAAATCTCTTGTTGATTAATAATGGGCTAAGTGAAAATCATGTAAATGAAAGGATCATAACTTACGGACTTAAGATTTTGAGATAATACTTGATGTTAGATCCACTTGAGCTAGATGGTTTAGAAATATATGGCATAATTTAACATCCTTTGTAGCTGAAAACATATATTCTCCCTATATATAAATTTGTCTAATACAAAGGATTACATTAAATTTCATATGTAATCCATGTTGTATATAAATTTCATGTGACATACTCTTTAAATAACAGTAAAGAGTACTACAAACCAGATATAATCTCTGCAACATGAAATAGAACAAGAGATTAAAATAGGAAACATGTTCCACTTTGTCACCTGAAAAAACTTGTGACAAGTTCAGCACCATTGCATTAAAAAAAATGAGTACAAAATATACTGGCAAAACAAAGAAGCATTGTGATTCTAATTAAAAATAAAACTCCTACATCAATCTTCAAAGAGATTAAACCGGAAAGAGATTCATTAAAAAAAAGGAAAAATAAATTGCATCTATAATAAATTATACGGTATAAAGGCTTGTCATCATTGCATCTATAATTTTCATGCAGATTATTATCTACCTAACTTTTAGAAAAGACATTGTTAAAACATCTATCTAACTCAACAGTTTGGTTCTAATGGAGCCAGAGAAAACACCCTTTTTTGACATAGAGATGATAATATTGTATTATTTTCTATTTAAATTCTTATTTAATATACTTAAAATATTTGTAAGAATAAGTAACTCAAGACATTAATGAACAAAAAAATAATTTAATACAACTTTTATACTTTATAATATAGAATAATAAATTAAATTTATATAACAAAAATATAAAGACACTGAGCAGTCCAAATAACTGGGTTGATTCATACAAGCATCATGTATGACTCAAACAATGGTAGGAAATAGATATATTGTTAGTGCTTATTTATTCTATTAGAACAGATTAAGAACCAAAAAATTAAACAAATTGACGATAAGACAGTAATGTGAGTAATTTGGTGCAAAAGGATTGCTTGTCCAATCATTCAGGAAAGTAGAGAATAAACTTTTTTATTTTAAATAAATCCAAAACAACCATTTCAAAAGTTCAGCTAAGCAAGCACGATTACGTTTCAAAAACTTGTGAAAATGAAAAAACGGACCTGATTTCTATAAGGATAATCGTAGTTAGAGGTGAGTTCAACGTATTTGCACTTCATCATGCCAACAGGACCACCTCTGAATCCATACAATGTTCTTCCTTGTAATAATAGTCTTATAATCAACAATGCCTTTTATAACCTGAAGAAGAGGAAATCAAGAGAGGAAAGAAACAAGAACAAGCTCTAACTACACATTCAAAGTCAGAAACTAAACCAGCAAACGTGTATCCATTACCTTTTCAGCAACATCCACATTAAGGTGGCCAATGGCAAAGTAATCAAGGAAAAACAAAGGCTTCGCCCCTGAAGTAACCATGTCATTGACGCTCATCGCAACCTAAATAGAATAATACTCGAAATTTCAAATCCATGAATGTTATAACAGAAAAGCAGACGCAAAATAAAAAATCAGCTTCCAAAAAATTTACCAGATCAATCCCAATAGTGTCATGAATACAAATCCCAATGTTTCAGAGAACACATTGCAAATTATTCCAATGCCACTGTCACTTACGCTAGATCTGTAATATAAGTTAGCCGTTAAACATACTTCCGAAAATAGATACAACACTCTTTGAACTATCCGTTACTATTTTGGGTTTTCATTTATATTTCTCTATCTAACGAGTTGCTAAAGAACTCAAGCTGTTTCCATTTTCCAAGGTGAATGCATTTTCAAAACTCCTATAGAACATTTTAATGCAATATTAGAATGGAAGCACACATACATACTGAGTATCAAGCAATTCCATATTTGGACAGCTCGAGGCAATTGCAGCAACAGATGCATCGTGAATTTCAGATCCAAGAACAAGTGAAAGCTGTTGCAGCCCCCTAATTAATGGTATTAACAAAACTTCATCAAGCTTATCACTCAAGCAAATGTTGTAGCATTTTAAAATTAATTATAACAACAAAATATTAATTATCACTCAAGCTTATTGCATTCTAAATCAACAGCACCTGGTTTCTCAACCACCTATTATTGAGAAAATAAATTTATCTATTATTACACACAATATATTACCTTGACTTAAATTTTTTGAAAAACATAATAGTGGGTACTATGCGCTTACGGAACCCATCCAATATACATATTCTGTCCGGAACAAAAATTTCCTACACACAAAAAAAAAACAAGTTATAATCATATATGGCAATTTCAACATTCAAGTTTGACCATGACTATAAAACAGTAAAAGAAAATGACATGTTTAAGTACCACTTACCAGATATCCCAATAACATCCAATGTCAGAAAAATCGTTCTGAAGGAAAGCAAGTACATTTTGTACACCTTTGGATACCATATTCATCCCCATGGCGTCCCCAGGATACAACTGAATCTAATGTACAAATTCTTGCCTGCTATAGCAGGTTTAATACTCTGTAACCTGGTAAATCTGCTTGACCTACGAATATAAATCAATAATCACAATCACAATCATAGTATTCGCTGCTATCATAAATCATAAATTAAAAAAAAAGAGGAAAAAGTTGAAAAATGAATTACTGATTGAAAGCGACAGCGAGGGAATCAAAATTGATAGGATCTTCTAGTAGAACTTCAACTGAGAAGCTCTTTTGGCGGAGTTGAACCTGACAACAGGGGCTCTGGTCATGGCGTCATCAGGAGAACGGAGGAAGTTCCGCCGGAAAGTGAAATGGCCTTGCAGCCTCTGTTGGTGCTAACCACGACAACCCTCCGTGATTCCCTGCCATGGACCGTGTTTTCCTTGGGTTCAATGTGGTG